>JAZHYW010023398.1:0-13005 GCA_037355805.1 Ixodes ricinus
CCTCCCTAAGGGAGGACCATCGATACCCTTTTTTCTAAGAGTGTAAGACAAGGCTGCCAAGCGCGAGCTAGTCTAGTGGTGGGAAGAGAATGGGGAGGGGGGGGGACAAAAACCACGTGGGCGCATTTTGAGGGTAAAAGGACGCATGAGGGGCCCATACTGCAGACCAGAATGTAAAATACACTCTGGTAACTTTCAGTAAATATTCATGTTCGTTTGGCCTGTCGTCTGCGGGTTATCACTGTGTCTAAATTGCTTATACTAAATTCCACCTTCTCCCCCTCAAAAAAAAAAAGTAAAAAAAGTAGACAATTCTTTTTTTCTCTTTCACAAAAATAAATTACGCATCGCCGAACGCTCATTCTCCGCCAAAACGTAACTCTAGACGTCCAAACCAGATGCCAACCTTTCAGCACTAAGCGATATTCTGCTCGGAAGTTAGAAGTGATTTGCTGAATTTTTCAACGGGAAAATAGTGGCCGACGGAGCTCTCAATTACATGAAGCTCTTTGTCGTCAGTTAAGGAACACCGGTAAAAAAAAGTTCACCACTCTCCCATCGAAATTTTCAGGAAATCACTTACATATTTTCAAAAACAACGCTTAGCCCTAAAACGTTGGCATCTGATATGGACCGCTAGCTTTACACTTGAGTGAAGAAGGAGTGTTAGGCACTGCTTTGTCCATTTTGGCGGCTAAAAAAAACTAAACTTTTGAAAAAAATGTTTAGAATTTGTTTTTAACCGCCAAAGTTAAAAAAAATATTAAGAGGTAATGAGATAAATTAAACTGCTTCAAAAGCGCAAGTCACTAGATCAATAATATGTTTGATTACTTCAGCGATTATAGGACATCTACAGAAATGTAACGAACACCATGATCATGCACTTTTGACACCATCTAATTGGTCTGATTAGCTCGTAGCGTGGGCTTCGTTCGTACTTAAGGTGAAACCAAGAATAGTTTTGGAAGCTTTGGACGTGAGCCAGTGACAACTTTAACACGTAAAGGTACTGCGAAATCCCGGCTGAAACAATGCCACAATTGACCAGGCTAAGAAAAGTCCCGGTAAATGCAGTGTAGTTCAGCTAACTTGTACCCACATTTAAAAGAAAAAAAGCTGATGCAAACTGACGGGCCTCAAAACAATGCAGTACTGTTCACCAGTAGTGTCGAGTGAGTCAATATACTTTTTTTTAAAACATATAGCCTCAGTGAACCGTGATATCTTGGTGTCACGTGACATGACCCTGCACAGTCATGACGTCACGTAACGCTGAAACGTCAGACCTTGACGACAGATTGTGACGCCATGTTACGTGAAACACCCTAACGACGGTGACACCTCGAATGCATGAATTTTTCAAAAACTACTTATTTAAAGTAGGCTCAAAATGCTGATAATATTTGTGGCCAATCACTCGGTCCTCTTCTGTAAAATAATATTTGACTCGATTTCAAAATAAAATACTACTCGTATTTATAAACCCTGCTGTTGGAGTATTACCTCACTCGTCCGTAGTAATTAAACGTTGAATAAAACCGTTTGCTTTTACATCGGCAATCGTGGATTCAAAAATCGTCTTTCTAATAAACAGGTTGTGGTTACTTGTATTCTCACCTACAAGTACGCGAGTTCAGTCGACCTTTTTGTGGCAACTTCTGTGCGACTGTTCGAAACGCTTGTACCGTAGACCAATGTCGGTGTTGGAAAATATGAGGTTTCCCGTCGCGATAGACATCAAAACACTGTATACCAAATTTTTTGTTGTTGTTTTAAATCACTCGCGAGTTTTTGGTTTTATCTTTCTGCACGTAGATGCATGACAATAATTTTGTTGCATAAAATTTTAGCCACGTCAAGCCCAAAAAATATTCTAGCTTTTTAGTGCTGCCTTTTTTAGACTCTTTGTTACCTTTGCTTTTTAACGGCAAAATCTCGATAAAAACTGATTTGCCTTCAGGTTGGTTCAACACATCAATAGACACACCTCAACTAATCACGTGAATTGCAAGTCACGGTATTTTATTTGTAGCGAAGTTATTGGATTTTTAAACGGCTCGAGGTACACCTAAGCACTTCTTATGAGTTGTGAATGCGAAAGCATGTACGCTGCTTTTCGCTTCCTTTTTTAATCTGCGGCGTATAACGCGCTGACCTTGGGTGTGGAACGGTGGGGCCGTTGCCTCGCGGACACGCAGCGCGATCGGGTGACCGATCGTTCAAACTGTCGTGTGCCTTGCGGCGCGAAGAAGGAAGAGACAGCAACGTAGTTCACAGCAGAACGAACCCCTTGATTCATTTCATGCGCGGGGTAACTTCCGCGGGGGTAACATCGCGGAAGTTACGGGGGTAACTTCCGCGATGGTTACCCTCACAAGGGTCACGATGGTTAACCTCACGAGGGTTACGAGGGTTACCCTAAAGACGGTCACGAGGGTTACCCTCACATGGGTTACCCTCGTGACGTCCCACGCATGTAACATTGCCAATTTTCCCGCTAAATTTGCGGAAAAATCTTCCCGCTATATTTACCCTCGTGACGTCACCTGTAACGGCACATATGACGTCACGTGTGACGTCACGTGTGGCGTCACGAGCGTAAGACGTTCCCGCTATATATAGCGGAAAACATTTCCCAGCTAAATTTAGCATGTAAGGAAGAGGGGCATACACTCCTCTCCGTACCCTCCCCTCCTCTTCCTCAAGGGCTGCACTTTAATTTGACGTTACAAAAAATTGTAGACGTCTTTCATATTTAAAAAAAATTAGGTAACAAAAAAAATTAAAGACGTTTACAATGCACTTTAATTCTAAATTAGAGCGCAGCATTTGAGGAGGAGGAGGAGAGGGTACGGAGGGAGGGTATGCCACTCCTCTTCCTCCCCTCATGCTCTCCTCCTCCCGTCCCATTTAAAGGGAAATTTTAGCTCAATTTCCTGCTATATTTAGCAGGGAATGTATTCCGCTAAAGTTAGCGGGGAAATTTTTCCGCTAAACATTTTCCCGCTAGATTCAGCGGGGAAATCGTTTCGATAAACTGCGGGGAAACTTTCCCGCTAGATATAGCAGGCAAATGTTTTTTTTGTTAAATTTAGCGCGAAAAGTTTTCAGCTCAATTTCGCGGGGAAATTTTCCGCTTTATAAAGCGGGGAAATATTTTCGCTAAATTTAGCGGGGAAATTTAGCGGGGATTGAGACTTTGTGTTGTGTTGTCCTTTTTCTCGCCCAGTCTCGGGGTTTTGTCCAAAATGTCCTGCTAGATTTAGGGGGAAATGCTTCCGCTAAATTTTGCGGGGAAATATACCCGTTAAGTTTAGGCGCCATGTTGATTCACGAGGATGATGTCACCCATGACGTCACGTGTGACGTCATGTGGGAAACATCTCATAATGGAACGTTCAGTTACGCCAACGCCGATGGCGAGACTGCGATGGCGACGGCGATGCCGCTCAAGCCAAAAACGGGCGCCTATAGGAGCCCGTTTTTGGCTTGAGCTTGAGAAAAAAAAGGCTTCGGTGTATTTTTAGAGTGCAGCTCTCATAGACTGCACTCTAAAAATACACCGAAGCCATTTTTTTTTAATGTTTCGTTAGGTGCACGATGTTTTCCAAAATTTTATATGCAGAGCATGGCGCTAAATCAGTTTACGATCGACTGTGGTCGTACACGTATAGTTAATTCAATTAAGCTAAAACCACCCCCTCCACACCCACAAAAATAAGAATATATAGAAGGAGGAGAAATTTTGTTTTCTTTTTGTAAGAACCACGAAAAGAAAAACGAAGTTCGAGGTTTTTCGAAGCTACTAATTGCTGCGCTCACAGAAAAATATAAAAAAAAATATTGTAGCAATAGGTGATTAATCCTTTATCGATGAAAATATCTCAACATTTGCGGGCATATTGGAGTGTAGCCTTTTCTATGAAAATAAGGGACGCTCCATTTTACACCACCTCGTTCCTCGAGATAAACGACGGCTGGAGTTGCCATTTCGATTCAGAGCTTACAAAAACTGCCGCTCCTACGCAATTTTGAAAAACGTTGTGAGCATTTCCGACGGTCAAAAGTGCGGTATGTATTCTACCAGACGATGGTGAGCTCCATTGCTCGAAATACTCGAGGATGTACAAAGAAACCAAACGACACACAGCTGAAACAGAAATTCAATTCCTTAATTAGTCGAGACCCGAACGGCCTCCCAGTATAACCAAGATACAAAAACCAAGACCGGTTGCGCAAGGATAATACAAAATCGACCTAATTTCCGAGGGTCATTAGGAAATTCGTGCTATTTTTACGTTTTCTTTCTAATTGTTCTTTGACGAGTTAAATGACCAGGGTAGTCGGCTTAGACACCGCTAACCTGGTGAAACTAGGGAGAACGTCTATTTCGCTAACGGGAGCTTTGATTGCTTCCAAGCACCTAATCAAAGCCCGGCCGAGTTTCCTGCAGTTTCTTTCGTGCTAAAATAACGTGTGAGGTCATCAAGCAACTCCGATCAATTCCATCTGTTCCAGCTCCGATTTAAAGCGCGCCAATGGTTTATTTTTTTCTTAACCGGGATAATTTGTCGAGTCCCACATTATACCTTCCAAATGTTAGGCAATATATAAGGTAATTGTAGTTGAAGCCGTAGTTGAAGTCAATACTAGTCGGCACGGGGATCAACCAGGTGAAAGTGCAAGCGTTTGCTGATGTAGATTTTGTCATTATGTCATTACGGCTCCACAGCGAATTGAAGTTCAGCATTAACCAACAGAAACGCAGACGAACGCATCTCGAAGCCAGAAGCGGTAACGTACTAAGCCACAGTTCGTGTTTCATAAACTGTCGGTGTCTGAATTACAAAGTAATCACCGGACACCACGCCCGTTATTTGGAACCCATGGTCAGAATGACTATAAACTTATTATCATGCCAAGAAACTACCATTTTCGGGGAAGGGTGCTTCGTTATGCATATTAAAGACCCCAGGTTAGAAGCCGAACAGCACTGACTCAAGTTTTTTTTTTTTTGTATTAATCAACAGTGGTATGAGAAGTCGCCAAATTTCATAGGCTGAATAAATTTGCCTTGTCTAAACACGCAGATATCCCCCGAAATTACAAAGTAATATTGTTTTTGTAGTTTGCGCTTGACGAATTACAAGATAGACTATGGCGGTTACACTTTTAGATGCGGAGCATCTTCGCTCAGGTCTATATCCCGCGGTGTCATTGTCCGCACTCGCACTACGCACGCGCAACTCTCCTCCTTCCCTCTCTCCAACAGCTGCGCGTTACTCTTTCCGCTCTCTTTCTTTACCAGCTGCGTGCACTGCGCGTGCGTTCGCTTGTACTCACACCGCACGCGCACGCGCAGCTCTCTCCTCTAGTCTCCTCTCCTTCAAGTGTGAAAAAAAATAAACGGCGAGCGTCGAGCGTTCCAAGTTTCTCTGCCGCGAGCCGCGACGAAGGCTCGCGTAGGGGGTACGGCTAGGGCAGTCGGTGGCGCCATCTCTCGACGTCAGCACGCAACTGACTCTTTCCTCGGAACCAACACGATACTCCGCATCATCCCATGGTTCTCCTCGGGAAGATGGTGTAATTTTTCCGCGATGCACGTTCTTCAACTTTAGGTTATCGTTTTGTGCAGGTGATACCTGTCTATTGCAGAAAGCAATACGCAATGCTGATATTACACTTCGTGGGGATCTGGACACTCGAAGAACTTTGGCGTCGATGCGACGGGCGCGCGAGGAGGGGCATACGCAATTTGCAAGGGAACGCAACAGTTTAGCCATGGCGGTGTGTGCCGCCGAACGCTCGGGCTCGAAGCATAGACATATCTTTACCATGACTCGGGTACTTTCTTCGGACAAGCGGTGAGCAAAAATAACATGACTTGAAGACAAACAAGAAGCTAAGTATACCGAGTGTTTCTGCCAAGACCTTCAAACGTCGTTCAAATAGGGTGTTTCAGCCGAGACCAGTTTCGAACCTCATCTTAGGCTACGTGAGCTCGTTTCCACTCCAAAACACAACACCCTTCCGAAGTCCCAGTGGTGCGGTGCACAAATTGAGCTGTGCGGATGGTGTCCAATCCTATATTTTGGAGACCGGCCTTAAGAATTGCAACTGTGTGAAAGAACACAAACGGGAGGTGGCGAAGAACACACATGCTACAAGGGCAAAGACGAAACTGGTTGACGATTGCTGTACAACAGGTCACACTTTTGCCTTGGAGAATGCTTCGCCCTTGGCGCGCGAACAAAGCTGTGGCGCATCCGGAGTGATTTATCGGCTCGCAACGGCAAACGCGGTCCCCTTCTTGAAGTGGACGTGAACCTCCTTAAACAGGACTTTCGGTAGTGGTGTCTTATCAATAATTACTGCCAACTTGGCATCACTCGGCATGTCTCCTGTATTGCAGACGAAACGCCCGATTAGATATTTGGTTCTTATGCAAAGTCGGCGCAGTTAGTTTCATTATGATGAGTCCCTGCTTCTGGAACATTTTTCGTTTATTACTCGCGTTCTATGGCGCCACGCCCGATCAGCAGCCGAGAACGCTATTGACCTTGACCCAAATCGGACCCCGAGGCTTCTGCCGCCCACCTGGCTAACAAAGCACGCCGTACCGTCGTTTCGTCGTCCATCAAACTCGCCACATATTTCCTTGCTTCTACCCCATTTCTTACCAAAACACACGGGAAAATCCTCGCGTTCTATGCAAATATACTCTCGCGCGAGCTGCACTTCGGAAAGATCACGCGCGCTCGGTTCTGAGGGCAACGTGGCGTGGAATTACGGCCCTCATTTGCATGCCGATGAGACGCTCGAACTTTCCCAGCTCACGATCCTACGGAGTGCCACCAGCGAGGACGTGACGGGTTCGCCATTTTAGGCCGTTACACGGACTCCTTTGCATACGAGCACACACTCAATCTTTGTACTCAGTCTACAGCCACGTTCTTGGCGTGGGGTCCGAGAAAAATGGACCAGCGCATGAATGGGCAGCAACCATTCAAACGACCGAGAGTGTGAACGCGCCGCAGCTCGGATCAGGTGGAACAAATGCTCGCGCTGCAGACATCCGGGGATCCCGGCACCGATCTCTATTCATGTCCGTTTCGATCGGGATGGGCGTCGTACTGGTGAGTCTATCACTGCTGCGTGATGCACGTTAAAGTCCCAGGCTAGCAGTGACACTGCACCGGCTAAATGTCTCATCTACAGCGAAGGCATAAAAATCCCATTGAAGCTCAATCACTTTATTCTGCGTAAGGTACGCAGGTTCGCTCTCCACTCATCCCTCTCGAGTGAGTCAGACGTTCGCAGCACCTGCCAATCAAAAAGAGCAGCCGTGAAAGTAGGCTCAAAAACACGCGATGAAAATTGCCAATATTCCCCGTTGAATTGAAGAGCAGCAACAGCAGCAGCTTCTAAAAGACTCTGGGTTGCATTCCCAACGTCCATTCCGCTCAAGTTATAAAACGCTATACAAAATGGAGCGAGCCCAATTCCATCGGTGCGTGAGCGCAGGCCCGCCCTCATCTTCATTTACCCTTCATCTGTTTTTGTTTCGCATTTTCAACATCTCTCGCTGATCCAAACAATCTTTTTTTCAGCAAACAGCTTTCATTTCTGCGAGAAATTATTCTGACAGTGCGACTGTTATGCCGGCTCCCCTTCAATTAGCGACAATTAGTGGATGACGGGGACATCGGTAAAGATGATAAAATTAACAAACAATTGTCACACAGATGAGTGCAAAAAGAGTAATTAAATACGAACGAAAACTGCGCAATCTCGATCCCAGCGCGACAGAACGATGTTTACGAGACGTGCCGCCATTTCGAAATGTCATTACGAAAGTGACGCATGTCTGCACAGCTGTTAGCGGAAGGATTAATTAGTGCGTTCGCAGGCAGAGGAGGGTTTGTTGAAGTGCGCCTCATTAAAGCGTAAGAACCCAAATGAAGGAATTTGAATTTCGTGTGTGAGACGAGCATACTCACACCACGAAGACACTCAGAGTCCTGAGGAAACAATCCGACACAATTTTTCGTGGCGTTTCCCGTGTTGGTGGGTCAACTCGATTCAATGGATTGTTTTTGTAGGTCGGTAAATACATGGAAGGTCCATTCAAGCAACAAAACAGACACTTTTTCAAAAAGGCACGCCACCTAGTAGCTTTTGTGCCAACTATCCGTGTCTGGTATTGCTCGTGCAGAGACTCTGAGCATGTCTTGAGCATGAATGCAGCATTCATGCTCAGAACAGGCTCAGAGTCAATGCTCGACGTGAATTTACCTTAAGCCGTATATTAAAAGAACGAGTGTTGGAGAGGAGTTAGATCCAATCACAGGCTTTGTGCTCAATGGATGGATGTATCTTTATTCGGTTTTCTATAAAGAGGTAAATAAGGTATTGAAAATGTGGTGCTTACGATATGGAATTTTAAGTGTTTCTTTTTCTTCACTTTAGGATGACGCATTTGTGTTTTTTCATCTCCATCAAGTCTTTACCGTTCCAAAAAAAAGTGAATGTGAAAGCCCCTTGTACAGACGTCACAATTCGTAGATCAGTAAAATACCATCCTGGTACTTGATATTTGTGTTTTGCTTATAACTGATGTATTTTTTGTTGCAAAGTTTGTTTGGTTATATGTTCTTTTTTTGTTTCACAAAATTGTTTGAAGAGGCCGACGCATGGTATGCATTTCCAAACTTGGGGAGACCACGATGCAGGCCTGCGTTCGTCACAATTACCTGGACAGAGTAGAGGAAAGCAAGACGATAGTATTTACGTAACGTAAAGAGGATACGGATGCGAAGTGAGATAACGTACATTTAACCAAATAAAATTTTATTTTAGATGCGGAGCATCTCTTGCTCGGGTCTGTGTCCCGCAGCGTCGGCGTCGTAGTCTGCAGTCACACACGCACGCGCAACTCTCCTTCCTCTCTCCAACAGCTGCGCGTTACTCTCTCCGCTCTCTTCTACCAGCTGCGTGCACTGCGCGTGCGTTCGCTTCTCTTCACACGCGCGCGCACGCGCAATCTCCTCCTCTAGTCTCTATCCTTCAAGTGTGAAAAATAAACGGCGAGCGGCGAGCGTTCTAAGTTTCTGCCGCGAGCTGCACGAAGACTCGCGTAGGGGGTAACGCTAGGGCAGTCGGTGGCGCCATCTCTCGACGTCAGCACGCAACTGACTCTTTCCTCGAACCAACATGATGCTCCGCATCACCCATGATCGCTCGGGAAGATGGTGTAATTTTTTTCAGGAGATCGTTGAAGATTTTGCGGAGGCGTCTCAAACCGCTGAAATCTCTCTGGCGAACGCAAGGGTGCGTCGCATGCAGGCCGAGCGCTTAAAAACATAAAAAAGTCATAAAAAAAATATTCTCAGCAAGAGCAAAACGCATTTTTCTCGTTATATGTTGAACGGATGAGGTGGCTTGAACTTTTGGCTATTTCGAAAGTTCAGGGCACCGCTGCCCACATCGCTTTTTCTGGCTCTCAATAGGGCCGTTTTTGCATGAATTGGAGATGTTGTCATTTAATTAAAATACAACCAAACGAGACTTTGAAAACTTAACACACGATATTCAATCATCAATTCTACGAGAACAAATGAAAGAAAGTCTTGTAGCTAACAACCAATTTCAAGTTGACGAATAGAGAACAAAGCAATCTCATGAAGTCTCTTCTTTTTGGAGCTTCTATTTAGACTCAAAATGGCGTCTTTTAATGATTGTATTTTACTTTAAGATAGGGCATATTAATAAGTAATTAGGCGCCCACCTAAATTTGTTTGATACGCAAAAGTTTTTTTGACACTGTCTTTCTGAACGACATAGCTTTTAAGGAAATTCCAGAAATTTAGAGCATGATATCAGCGAAAATAAAATGTACCTTTTCACCAAAAAAAGAAAAGAAAGTTTTTTTTTCTTTTTTTACGTTTAGAGGCGTTTTGACTCAAATTACTTTTTTCGTACATATCCCCGACATGAAAAAACTGCCGTGTCTTCTTTGGCATGAAATGACCCGGTAGCAAACATCAATGTCCCTCGTAGACAACGGTGTCTCAGTGCGATGTTGGAGTTTCGCGGCACTTTGGGGGTCGCGAAGAGGTTCGGTTTATCCTCGCTGTCACCTACTCGTCACCTTCTTCGCGTAGATGCGCTTGAGAGACGTACGAACCGCGGACGTGTCGACACACGATCAGTCCGTCCGTCGATCAGTCCGTCATGTGAATCGGCCAAGAATAGACCATACTATACGTTGAGAAACTAAGAGAGAGGAGGAAATGAGAGCGCGTGGGGACGTCAAAGGGCCGAGTTCTGATTGGAAGGATTCATGGCTAGACGCAAATGCGAGCTGTCTTTTTTTCTACTTGCTGTTCCTACGCGTTCCAACAGTTAGTTCAAGCAAATTTCATTATAATCTGAGGTCGCTACGTGCAGGCGCGTATTTCTTTCGGCCAATATTTAGGCCATGGTTTTGAGACTTTTTGGCAACACCTTTTGGACGAACCGATGTGAATCTGACGTCGTAAAAAGCGAGAATCCTGGCAACGAGGTTGGAGTAAAAAAAAAAAAGAGAGACGTAATAAAACAGCTGAGGCAAAGCCGTCTCTACTCTTATCTGTGTCGTTTGTCGCGCTTGTGACATTGCATTTATTGCAGGCGTATATTCGTTTTCTTTTTTTTCACGCATTATGCCTGCCACAAAATCGCTTACGGCTAGAGGAATTAGAAAAAGTCGCAAAAGGCTCGACTTATTGAAGTGAAGCCTCTTGATTTGGTAAACATGTCTTCTGCAAAGAACGACAAGTAACGCTTATGACAACGGACATTTTTTGGAGGTGAAGAGAATAGAATAAAGTTAATTAGAATAAAATATAATATAATAAATGTATAAGCTTCCTTATTCGAAACTTAGGTTTTCAATATACAGCATCGAGTCGTCTTCGCCCTAAGGGGCTTGAGTGCATTGCTCGGCAAATGGTGTAACAAATTATGAAGTACATAAAACAAAATAAACATTCACATAGCGACACTGTCAACGAAGCAGTATAAAGTGAAAGCAACAGTAACAAAGACAACAAAATAGGTTCAAGGTGGTTTGAGAGGAAATCAAATGAATACGACACCAAGTATTTGGACAACAGTTTTACTGTTTTAAGTTTTCTATCGCATTTTTAAGCTTTCGTTTCAAAGTACAGTACAATCTCAATAAACGGAACCTGAAGGGACCAGGGAAAATCCTGTTCCGATTCATCCAGGAGTTTCATTCCACCAGGAGTATGCGGCTGTTGGTGCACTAAACATCGTTGAAGGCCAGCAAATGCTGTTTCCCCAAATTACTGTTGGCGTAAACACCGTGCAGTGAATGCCGAAGACAAAATGCTGACATATGCATCAAATTCGCCTGCATGCTGTATCTTCACACAAACCGTGCAACACCGCTGAAGCAATATATCAATGTTCTCCGTTTCCCTCTTTCCACTGCTCTCCAGGGCGTCTACAAAACAATCACGCTCACTGAGTAGGAAAAGACCGTGGTTGCTAGCGAAGTCCAACAGCCTGTTCTCTTGCTGGGTGAGCGTCGTTCCAGGGGTGACGGGAAGGTTCTCACTCCGGGCTGTGTAGCCGCAACATCTCAGCACTTCTCAGCTCTTCGTGTTCGGAGTCACAGCCTCATCCTCCTCGGTCCAAATTGCGCACTGCTGAGACGCACTCCACAGCTTTCCTTGTCGCGAAGAATCCTTGTCAGGCTGCTTTTGAGGAATGGCACATCGCTTCGTTGCTGGACGCCGTTTTCCTGGAAGCAACCGCTATCAAAATCGCCAACTGACTTCGATCTTTTTTTCTAACGTGAGCTTCGGTGTTTGTCCTTCACGTGGCCGCCATCGCAGAAAATGGGACACTCGGCCTGAAGATGCAGAGCAAAACTGCAGAAGCCTTGTTGAGCCAAGGCTACGCATCATAGCCACCCTATGCGTAAAAAATTGGAAAGAAAACTCCCCAAAGCCATGCGTACATGCTAAATTTTGGGCAATAAAGCTAATAAATATTAAGAGACATTTTTAATACTGTTTTATTACACAGAGGTTATTTTCTTTTCTGCGTTAGCGAAAAATAATGCCGGCGACAAAGTTTCGTTTTCGGTTCCGTTTACCCGGAGGCGCGAGAATTGAGTTCCGAGTGCCAGGGTCACTTTACATTGCATGAATACAAAACCAAACACCTCCGAGATAGTTGTTTCGTTTAAGCACATTCCGTTTAAGCGATTTCCGTTTAACGAGATTCTACTTAATACAAATTGAAGAGTTCGGCGGGTTGTTCACAATATCACATACGCAACAACGCTTCGCGCACGCTGCATTATATTTTCTCTCGTCACGCGTCGCTATCAAAATCAAAGTCGAATTCTCAAAAAAAACGTTGTGCCGTATGCAGCGTTCATAAACTTCTATCCCAGATGTGTCGTAGCATGATGTGATTTCTACAAAAAGCCCCCAAGAGGATGCTAGGTAAATTGGACGAAATCCATGATTGCTTTTTCATCTACCAGGTCTATCAAATACAACGCACTTCTCAAAATAAATAAAAAAAGAATATTGTGCGCCAAAAAAACAAAAAAAAAGCGGCTTAATAAAAGGTTATGCCGTCTGCGTTCACTTTTTCTAACATAGAAAGGCAATAACGTCTTAATATTGTACAGGCGGCGCAAGATGCCTCACAATTGCTTACTCAACTACGACATGTGCGTACACCGGGTATAGGCACTGTCAAAATATAATCCCAGGTGTTTTACTGATTTTACATATTTGAGGGGATTACAGTCGCACATGCTCTGCAGCTTAAATGTGCAGTGACACTGCCATCTGATAAGCTCGACTTGCTTATGTGAACTTTTTAAACGATCGACGTTCTGTCCTTCAGTCATTTGCTTTGACCAAAGTTTGAATAGAAAACAGTCTCATCCTAGGAATGATGTTATTTTGAAGGTTT
>JAZHYW010023399.1:0-30032 GCA_037355805.1 Ixodes ricinus
AAATGCGATAGAAAACTTAAAACAGTAAAACTGTTTTCCAAATACTTGGTGTCGTATTCATTTGATTTCCTCTCAAACCACCTTGAATCTATTTTGTTGTCTTTGTTACTGTTGCTTTCCCTTTATTCTGCTTCGTTGACAGTGTCGCTTTGTGAATGTTTATTTTGTTTTATGTACTTCATAATTTGTTACACCATTTGCCGAGCAATGCACTCAAGCCCCTTAGGGCGAAGACGACTTCGATACTGTATATTGAAAACCTAAGTTTCGAATAAGGAAGCTTATACATTTATTATATTATATTTTATTCTAATTAACTTTATTCTATTCTCTTCACCTCCAAAAAATGTCCGTCGTCATAAGCGTTACTTGTCGTTCTTTGCAGAAGACATGTTTACCAAATCAAGAGGCTTCACTTCAATAAGTCGAGCCTTTTGCGACTTTTCCTAATTCCTCTAGCCATAAGCGATTTTGTGGCAGGCATAATGCGTGAAAAAAAAGAAAACGAATATACGCCTGCAATGAATGCAATGGCACAAGCGCGACAAACGACACAGATAAGAGTAGAGACGGCTTTGCCTCAGCTGTCTTATTACGTCTCTTTTTCTTTTTTTTACTCCAACCTCGTTGCCAGGATTCTCGCTTTTTACGACGTCAGATTCACATCGGTTCGTCCAAAAGGTGTTGCCAAAAAGTCTCAAAACCATGGCCTAAATATTGGCCGAAAGAAATACGCGCCTGCACGTAGCGACCTCAGATTATAATGAAATTTGCTTGAACTAACTGTTGGAACGCGTAGGAACAGCAAGTAGAAAAAAGACAGCTCGCATTTGCGTCTAGCCATGAATCCTTCCAATCAGAACTCGGCCCTTTGACGTCCCCACGCGCTCTCATTTCCTCCTCTCTCTTAGTTTCTCAACGTATAGTATGGTCTATTCTTGGCCGATTCACATGACGGACTGATCGACGGACGGACTGATCGTGTGTCGACACGTCCGCGGTTCGTACGTCTCTCAAGCGCATCTACGCGAAGAAGGTGACGAGTAGGTGACAGCGAGGATAAACCGAACCTCTTCGCGACCCCCAAAGTGCCGCGAAACTCCAACATCGCACTGAGACACCGTTGTCTACGAGGGACATTGATGTTTGCTACCGGGTCATTTCATACCAAAGGAGACACGGCAGTTTTTTCATGTTGGGGATATGTACGAAAAAAGTAATTTAAGTCAAAACGCCTCTAAACGTAAAAAAAAAAGAAATAAAAAACTTTCTTTTCTTTTTTAGTGAAAAGAGTACATTTTATTTTTGCTGATATCATGCTCTAAATTTCTGGAATTTCCTTAAAAGCTATGTCGTTCAGAAAGACAGTGTCAAAAAAACTTTTGCGTATCAAACAAATTTAGGTGGGCGCCTAATTACTTATTAATATGCCCTTTCTTAAAGTAACATACAATCATTAAAAGACGCCATTTTGAGTCTAAATAGAAGCTCCAAAAAGAAGAGACTTCGTGAGATTGCTTTGTTCTCTATTCGTCAACTTGAAATTGGTTGTTAGCTACAAGACTTTCTTTCATTTGTTCTCGTAGAATTGATGATTGAATATCGTGTGTTAAGTTTTCATAGTCTCGTTTGGTTCTATTTTAATTAAATGACGAACATCTCCAATTCATGCAAAAAACGGCCCTATCGAGAGCCAGAAAAAGCGATGTGGGCAGCGGTGCCCGAACTTTCGAAATAGCCAAAAGTTCAAGCCACCTCATCCGTTTAACATATAACGAGAAAAATGCGTTTTGCTCTTGCTGATAATATTTTTTTATGACTTTTTTATGTTTTTAAGCGCTCGACCTGCATGCGACGCACCCTTGCGTTCGCCAGAGAGATTTCAGCGGTTTGAGACGCCTCCGCAAAATCTTCAACAATCTCCTGAAAAAAATTACACCATCTTCCCGAGCGGAACCATGGGGTGATGCGGAGCATCATGTTGGTTCCGAGGAAAGAGTCAGTTGCGTGCTGACGTCGAGAGATGGCGCCACCGACTGCCCTAGCGTTACCCCCTACGCGAGCCTTCGTCGCGGCTCGCGGCAGAGAAACTTAGAACGCTCGCCGCTCGCCGTTTATTTTTTTTCACACTTGAAGGATAGGAGACTAGAGGAGGAGAGTTGCGCGTGCGCGCGCGGTGTGAAGAGAAGCGAACGCACGCGCAGTGCACGCAGCTGGTAGAGAGAGAGAGCGGAGAGAGTAACGCGCAGCTGTTGGAGAGAGAGAAGGAGGAGAGTTGCGCGTGCGTAGTGTGACTGCAGACTACGACGCCGACGCCGCGGGACACAGACCCGAGCAAGAGATGCTCCGCATCTAAAATAAAATATTTTATTTGGTTAAAGTGTACGTTATCTTCACTTTCGTGCATCCGTATCCTCTTTACGTTACGTAAAAATACTATCGTCTTGCTTTTCCTCTACTTCTGTCCAGGTAATTGATCGACGAACGCAGGCCTGCATCGTGGTCTCCCCAAGTTTGGAAATGCATACCGTGCGTCGGCCTCTTCAAACAATTTTGTGAAACAAAAAAAGAACACTATAACCAAACAAACTTTGCAACAAAAAATACATCAGTTGTAAGCAAAACACAAATATCAAGTACCAGAATGGTATTTTACTGATCTACGAATTGTGACGTCTGTACAAGGGGCTTTCACATTCACTTTTTTTTTGGAACTGTAAAGACTTGATGGAGATGAAAAAACACAAATGCGTCATCCTAAAGTGAAGAAAAAGAAACACGTAAAATTCCATATCGTAAGCACCACATTTTCAATACCTTATTTACCTCTTTATCGTAAACCGAATAAAGATACATCCATCCATTGAGCACAAAACCTGTGATTGGATCTAACTCATCTCCAACACTCGTTTTTTTAAATATACGGCTTAAGGTAAATTCACGTCGAGCATTGACTCTGAGCCTGTTCTGAGCATGAATGCTGCATTCATGCTCAAGACATTCTCAGAGTCTCTGCACGAGGCAATACCAGACACGGATAGTTGGCACAAAAGCAACTAGGTGACGTGCCTTTTTGAAAAAATGTCTGTTTTGTTGCTTGAATGGACCTTCCATGTATTTACCGACCTACAAAAAACAATCCATTGAATCGAGTTGACCCACCAACTTGGGAAACGCCACGAAAAATTGTGTCGGATTGTTTCCTCAGGACTCTGAGTGTCTTCGTGGTGTGAGTATGCTCGCCTCACACACGAAATTCAAATTCCTTCATTTGGGTTCTTACGCTTTAATGAGGCGCACTTCAACAAACCCTCCTCTGCCTGCGAACGCACTAATTAATCCTTCCGATAACACCTGTGCAGACATGCGTCACTTTCGTAATGACATTTCGAAATGGCGGCACGTCTCGTAAACATCGTTCTGTCGCACTGGGATCGAGATTGCGCAGTTTTCGTTCGTGTTTAATTACTCTTTTTGCACTCATCTGTGTGACAATTGTTTGTTAATTTTATCATCTTTACCGATGTCCCCGTCATCCACTAATTGTCGCTAATTGAAGGGGAGCCAGCATAACAGTCGCACTGTCAGAATAATGTCTCGCAGAAATGAAAGCTGTTTGCTGAAAAAAAGATTGTTTGGATCAGCGAGAGATGTTGAAAATGCGAAACAAAAACAGATGAAGGGTAAATGAAGATGAGGGCGGGCCTGCGCTCACGCACCGATGGAATTGGGTTCGCTCCATTTTGTATAGGTTTTTACAACTTGAGCGGAATGGACGTTGGGAATGCAACTTAGAGTCTTTTAGAAGCTGCTGCTGTTGGTGCTCTTCAATTCCACGGGGAATATTGGCAATTTGTCATCGCGTATTTTTGAGCCTACTTTCACGGCTGCTCTTTTTGATTGGCAGGCGCTGCGAACGTCTGACTCACTCGAGAGGGATGAGTGGAGAGCGAACCTGTGTGACTTACGCAGAATAAAGTGATTGAGCCTCAATGGGATTTTTATGCCTTCGCTGTAGATGAGACATTTAGCCGGTGCAGTGTCACTGCTAGCCTGGGACTTTAACGTGCATCACGCAGCAGTGATAGACTCACCAGTACAACGCCCATCCCGATCGAAACGGACATGAATAGAGATCGGTGCCGGGATCCCCGGATGTCTGCGGCGCGAGCATTTGTTCCACCTGATCCGAGCTGCGGCGCGTTCACACTCTCGGTCGTTTGAATGGTTGCTGCCCATTCATGCGCTGGTCCATTTTTCTCGGACCCCACGCCAAGAACGTGGCTGTAGACTGAGTACAAAGATTGAGTGTGTGCTCGTATGCAAAGGAGTCCGTGTAACGGCCTAAAATGGCGAACCCGTCACGTCCTCGCTGGTGGCACTCCGTAGGATCGTGAGCTGGGAAAGTTCGAGCGTCTCATCGGCATGCAAATGAGGGCCGTAATTCCACGCCACGTTGCCCTCAGAACCGAGCGCGCGTGATCTTTCCGAAGTGCAGCTCGCGCGAGAGTATATTTGCATAGAACGCGAGGATTTTCCCGTGTGTTTTGGTAAGAAATGGGGTAGAAGCAAGGAAATATGTGGCGAGTTTGATGGACGACGAAACGACGGTACGGCGTGCTTTGTTAGCTAGGTGGGCGGCAGAAGCCTCGGGGGTCCGATTTGGGTCAAGGTCAATAGCGTTCTCGGCTGCTGATCGGGCGTGGCGCCATAGAACGCGAGTAATAAACGAAAAATGTTCCAGAAGCAGGGACTCATCCTAATGAAACTAACTGCGCCGACTTTGCATAAGAACCAAATATCTAATCGGGCGTTTCGTCTGCAATACAGGAGACATGCCGAGTGATGCCAAGTTGGCAGTAATTATTGATAAGACACCACTACCGAAAGTCCTGTTTAAGGAGGTTCACGTCCACTTCAGAAGAGGGACCGCGTTTGCCGTTGCGAGCCGATAAATCACTCCGGATGCGCCACAGCTTTGTTCGCGCGCCAAGGGCGAAGCATTCTCCAAGGCAAAAGTGTGACCTGTTGTACACCAATCGTCAACCAGTTTCGTCTTTGCCCTTGTAGCATGTGTGTTCTTCGCCACCTCCCGTTTGTGTTCTTTCATACAGTTGCAATTCTTAAAGGGGCGGTGCAACGATTTTGTGATGAAAATAATTTGCATCTTGTCATTTTTACGTTGTTTATCATGTCCCGGAGGATAGAAAAAACACCTCCTTCATTAAAACTGTCACGATTCCGCTGCATAGTCGCCAGACTGGCTACCGTACGCATTACAAGTAATCAAATTACTTGTAATCGATTACTTTTTGGAGTAATTTTGTAATCAGTTGATTACTTTTATTAGGCAGTAATCACAAGAGTAATCTGATTACTTTTTGAAGTAATAAAATTACTTGTAACCGTTACTATTTTTCCACGGGACACCCCCCCCCCCCCCCCGGCACACGCCTGTTTTTTCTGAAATGACAAAAATAAATTTTTTTTTTTCGAACGGAAAAAAGAAAGATTTTTGCGGAGCTATAGGAAACGAGGTCAATCCCTTTCTATGTACAGTTTCTGTGGAATGTCCGTTTCTTTTTTTTTTTTTCGAGCTGGGACTGGGAGTGGGAAGCCCCAGGGAAGCCACAGTGCGTGACAAAGGCCATTCAGGGCGAAGTTTGAGGGAGCAGAATGTAGCTTTGTAAGTCCTTCGTTCAAACTAGCCCCCTCACGCACACACACACAGAAATAAAAAAAATAAAAAAATCCTGCTTAGGGTACCTACTCGCAGCCCGTAGGAGAACCAGAACCGAAGAATGCCTAAAGCGGATGCAAAATATAACAAAGCCATTTGAAATATTTCCCCATTTCCCCTACGTGGTCTTTGTAACAAGCAATGTTTCGAGTTGAGAAGTGGTCGGGGCGATCTCTTCCGCTAATGGATACTACACATGATCCGTTTCAAATCCTGGAGCTGCTGCTCTTTTGTATAACATGCGAGCTCATCCACATGTGAATAATAAAATGAGCGACGCAAAACTTTGAGCGACAACCCTTGCTCAAGCTTAACAAGATCTAGAACCCCCTCCCCTCCCCCCCCCCCCCCACACACACACACACTGGCGAACGCCCAAATCATTAAACTTCTTCAAACGAATTCTATGCTTGTGTCCGTATTGTGAAGGTGCAACGACCACGAAGAGGGAACCAGCTTTTCTTCTTCAATACTTGTGCAAATGTGAAATATAGGTTGGAAGTAGTTCATTGTTATGAGCGCTAAAGATGTGTCTTCAGACTTTTCACACAATAAAGTAATCGGAAAAGTAACGATTACTTCTTTAAGTAATGTCCAATTACTTTTGCCGTCGAGTAATCAAGTAATCTAATCGAATACTTTTTAGCCAAGAGTAATAGTAATTGTAATCGATTACTTTTTTTAGTAACGTGTACAAGACTGGTAGTCGCAAAGCAAAAAGTTCGAGCTTTTTCCACCACCTGCAACCCCAAGTGGCAGCCGAAGAAACTATGGCGAAAAGACTACGTGACCTCGCTCGGCTCTAAGCTGCAGCATAACGCCCGCTAATGTCAGCGGAGAGAGGGAGAGAAGCGTCCTTCGAGAGAGCACACGGGAAGCTACACGGCACTCCGAATGACGTCACTGGGAGTGCGACCAGGTGTGACCCTGAAGACTGGGAGTGAGTTGAGGGTGCCCGAAATGCCAATATTTATCTTTTTTTTACGCAACAACTAGGACACGCAGGCGAAATCGGTTTTCTGTTCTTTACTTCAGAAGTGTCAGAGAGACGCTTCCACAAATTCTTGACCGAAGTCTGGAAATCGTTGCACTCCCCCTTTAAGGCCGGTCTCCGAAATATAAGATTGGACACCATCCGCACTGCTCAATTTGTGCACCGCACCACTGGGACTTCGGAAGGATGTTGTGTTTTGGTGTGGAAACGAGCTCACGTAGCCTAAGCTGAGGTTCGACGGTCTTGGCTGAAACACTCGGAATACTTAGCTTCTTTCTTTTGTTTTTGTTTATCTTAAAGTCATGTAGGGTTTTCGCTCACCCCTTGACCGAAGAAAGTACCCGAGTCATGGTAAAGATATGTCTATGCTTCGAGCCCGACGTTCGGCGGCTCACGCCGCCATGGCTAAACTGTTGCGTTCCCTTGCAAATTGCGTATGCCCCTCCTCGCGCGCCCGTCGCATCGACGCCAAAGTTCTTCGAGTGTCCAGGTCCCCACGAAGTGTAATATCAGCATTGCGCATTGCTTTCTGCAATAGACAGGTATCACCTGCACAAAACGATAACCTAAAGTTGAAGAACGTGCATCGCGGAAAAATTACACCATCTTCCCGAGGGGAACCATGGGGTGATGCGGAGCATCGTGTTGGTTCCGAGGAAAGAGTCAGTTGCGTGCTGACGTCGAGAGATGGCGCCACCGACTCCCTAGCGCACCCCCTACACGAGCCTTCGTCGCGGCTCGCGGCAGAGAAACTTGGAACGCTCGCCGCTCGCCGTTTATTTTTTCCACACTTGAAGGAGAGGAGACTAGAGGAGGAGAGTTGCGCGTGCTCGCGCGGTGTGAGTACAAGCGGACGCACGCGCAGTGCACGCAGCTGGTAGAGAGAGAGAGCGGAGAGAGTAACACGCAGCTATTGGAGAGAGGGAAGGAGGAGAGTTGCGCGTGCGTAGTGCGAGTGCGGACTACGACGCCGCGGGACATAGACCCGAGCAAGAGATCCTCCGCATCAAGAAGTGTAACCGCCATAGTCTATCTTGTAATTCGTCAAGCGCCAACTACAAAAACAAAATTACCTTGTAATTTCGGGGGATATCTACGTGTTTAGACAAGGCAAATTTATTCAGCCTACGAAATTCGGCAACTTCTCAAACCACTGTTGATTAAAAAAAAAAACTTGAGTCAGTGGTGTTCGGCTTCTAACCTGGGGTCTTTAATATGCATAACGAAGCACCCTTCTCCGAAAATGGTAGTTTCTTGGCAGATAATGAGTTTATAGTCATTCTGACCATGGGCTCCAAATAATGGGCGTGGTGTCCGGTGATTACTTTGTAATTCAGACACCGACAGTTTATGAAACACGAACTGTGGCTTAGTACGTTACCACTTCTGGCTTCGAGATGCGTTCGTCTGCGTTTCTGTTGGTTAATGCTGAACTTCAATTCGCTGTGTAGCCGTAATGACATAATGACAAAATCTACATCAGCAAACGCTTGCACTTTCACCTGGTTGATCCCCGGGCCGACTAGTATTGACTTCAACTACGGCTTCAACTACAATTACCTTATATATTGCCTAACATTTGGAAGGTATAATGTGGGACTCGACAAATTATCCCAGTTAAGAAAAAATAAATAAACCATTTGCGCGCTTCAAATCGGAGCTGGAACAGATGAAATCGATCGGAGTTGCTTGATGACCTCACACGTTATTTTAGCACTGAAAGAAACTGCAGAAAACTCGGCCGGGCTTTGATTAGGTGCTTGGAAGCAATCAAAGCTCCCGTTTGCGAAATAGACGTTCTCCCTAGTTTCACCAGGTTAGCGGTGTCTATGCAGACTACCCTAGGTCATTTAACTCGTCAAAGAACAATTAGAAAGAAAACGTAAAAATAGCACGAATTTCCTAATGACCCTCGGAAATTAGGTCGATTTTGTATTATCCTTGCGCAACCGGTCTTGGTTTTTGTATCTTGGTTATACTGGGAGGCCCTTCGGGTCTCGACTAATTAAGGAATTGAATTTTTGTTTTAGCTGTGTGTTGTTTGGTTTCTTTGTACATCCTCGAGTATTTCGAGCAATGGAGCTCACCATCGTCTGGTAGATACATACCGCACTTTTGACCATCGGAAATGTTCACAACGTTTTTCAAAATTGCGTAGGAGCGGCAGTTTTTGTAAGCTCTGAATCGAAATGGCAACTCCAGCCGTCGTTTATCACGAAGAACGACGTGGTGTAAAATGGAGCGTCCCTTATTTTCATAAAAAAAGGCTACACTCCAATATGCCCGCAAATGTTGAGATATTTTGATCGAAAATGGATTAATCACTTATTGTTACAATAATTTTTTTATAATTTCTGTGACCGCTAAAACTAGTAGTTTCAAAAAAAACCTCGAACTTGGTTTTTCTGCAGAATACACAGAAAGAATAAAACACGTAAAGGACGAACACAGACTCCAACAGTTCTTTCTGTTCTTTCGTTTTTCTTTTCGTGGTTCTTACAAAAAGACAACAAAAATATCTCCTCCCACAATTTGTTTGTTTGTTTGTTTACCTTAATCGAATGAACCATACGTGTACGATCGCAATCGATCGTAAACTGATTTAGCGCCATGTTCTGCATATGCATATAAACTTTGAAAACACCGTGCACCAAACGCAAATTAAAAAAAAAAAAAAAGTTCCGGTGTATTTTTCAGAGCGCAGCTCTTAGGTGTCCGATTCCGGCTCGAGCGGCGTTGCCATCGCCGCCGCAGTCGCCATCCGCGTCGGCGTAACCGGGCGTTCCATTGAGGGATGTTTTGCCACATGGCGTCACACGTGACGTCACATATGGCGTCACCCTCATGACTTCACACGGTGCCTAAATTTAGCGGGAATATTTTCCCCCTCAATTTAGCGCAAAAAAATTTCCCGCTAAATCTAGTGGAAAACTTTCGCAGCTAAATTTAGCAGCAAACATTTCCCGCTAAATTCCGCTAAAAATTTTTTTCCGCTAAATCTAGCGGAAAAACTTCCTCTCCGAATTCGAGAGGGAAAATTTTCCCGCGAAATTTAGCAGAAAATATTTCCCGCTAAATTAAGCTAAAACATTTCCCCGCTAAATTTAGCGGGAAAGTTTTCCCGCTGTTTAACGGAAACATTTCCCCGCTAAATCTAGCGAAAATGATTCCTCACTAAAATTAGGGGAAAACCTCCCAATTCAATTTAGCGAAAAAAAGCTCCCCGCTGAAACTTAGCTTAACCATTCTTCCGCCAAGTTTAGCACAAAAATATTCCCGCTAACTTTAGCGGATAAAAATTCGCTGCTAAATTTAGCAGGAAATTTAGGGAAAATTTCTCACTAAATGGGAGGCGAGAAGAAGAGCAGGAGAGGAGAAGTGGCATACCCTCCCCTCCTCCTCCTCCAGTGTTACGCTCTAATTCGGCATTACAGAGAATTGTAGACGTCTTTAATTTTTTTTACCTAATTAAATAAAAAAACCTTTGCAATTCTTTGTAACGCCAAATTAAAGTGCAGCCCTTGAGGAGGAGGAGGGGGAGGCTACGGAGAGGAGTGTATGCTCCTCTTTGTTCCCGCTTAAATTTAGCGGGGAAATTTTTCCGCTGAATTTAGCCAGAAAGATTTACCCTCGTGACGCCACACGTGACGTCACGTGCGACATCACAGGTGTCGTCACAGGTGAGTTCACGAGGGTAAATTTAGCGGGAAGATTTTTCCGCCAAATTTAGCGGAAAATTTAGCGGGAATATTGACAATGTTAGATGCGTGTGACGACACGAGGGCAACCCTCGTGGCTCTGGTGAGGGTCACTCTCGCGACCCTCGTGAGGTAACCCTCGTAACTCTCGCGAGGAGTAACCCTCGTGACCCTCGTGAAGGTAACCCTCGTGAGGGTAGCCTTCGTGAGGGTAACCTTCGCGAGAACCCTCGTGAGGGTAACCTTCGTGACCGTCTTTAGGGTAACCCCCGTAAGCCTCGTGAGGGTAACCGCTTGCTGACCCTCGTAAGGGTAACTAACCCTCGTGACCCTCGTGAGGGTAACTCACGCGGGAGGTAACCCTCGTAGCCCTCACGAGGGTAATGCTCGTGACGTCACTCGTGACGTCACGTGTGACTTCATTAGTGGAAACGTCCCGTAATGCAACGCGCGGTTACGCCGACGGCGACGGCGACGGCGACGCCGCTCAACCCGGAAACGGGCGCACAAGAGCCGCGCCCTAAAAAATATTCAGCACAACCAGGATTTATTCTTAGAGCGCAGCTCTGGCCAGTCGGCGTAACCGCGCGTTGCATTATGGGACGTTTCCCATATTGACGTCACTCGTGACGTCATGTGTGACGACACGTGTGATTGCCAAAAGATACGTATGACCGCCATCCGTATCTTTTCCCCGCTAAATTTAGTGGGGAAACTGAATTAGCGTTGAGATCATCTGACGTTATTTTTCCCGTTAAATTTAGAGGAGAAACTGAAT
This sequence comes from Ixodes ricinus, assembly GCA_037355805.1. Lineage (NCBI taxonomy): Eukaryota > Metazoa > Arthropoda > Arachnida > Ixodida > Ixodidae > Ixodes > Ixodes ricinus. The sequence continues at coordinate 11,211 of JAZHYW010023399.1, forward strand.
TGGTGTGAAGGTCACGTGGTGTCATTTTTCCAGCTGAATTTAGCGGGAAAACTGTGGGGGAGGAGGGTATGGAGGAGGAGGAGAGAGGGTATGGAGGAGGTGGAGGGAGTACGGAGGAGGAGAAGGGGAGGAAGAGGCGAAGGAAGGGGAGGAGGCTGGGGGGAGGAGGAGGGGAGGGGAAGAGGAGGAGGAGACCTCTGGACGCTCCCCTCCTCCTCCTCAAGAGCTGTGCCCTAATTTCGCTTTACAGATATTTGTAAACGTCTTTCAATTTTGGAATCTTGGTCACATGCATCCCACATTGATTTGCTGCTCTAAACTCCGGTATTTTATGTTGTCAACTAACCCGAGTCAGGAAAAAGCACACGAAAGGAGGCCTTCAGCCCAGGAGAGTAACTGTGAATGAGAAGTGGCAGATCTCGTGCACTAACATCTGGGGTCCCGAGTGAAAAGATGGAAAAAAAGCTCGACAGAATACAAGAAAATTAAACCAATGTCGCCAGCCGAAGGAAAACCATCGCAATGATAAGCTCAAATACTGAAAACTCTCAAGCAAAGTATAGTGACAATTTAACGCTGTATTTCAAATGCATTGCTATTTCTAACGCTCATAAAGAGCTAAAGCACTCATTACACTGCCTTAACGTCTCTTAAAAATAGTAATTTCTTTCGCTTTCTGTTCTGATAGCTTTTTTGCCTGCGAGACTAACCCTCAAAATCTCAGAGATATGGTGGTTAGGTAGTTTCATTTTCTCGGGGCGCGTCCAACCACGCAGATCGCCACCACAACCACAGCACGGAGGTGCTTATCTGCTTTAATTTTGCGTTGACGCGATGCCGTACACCTGCTCGATGTGCAAAAGAAAACTTCGAAAGAAACCCGAATACCTTTGCGCCGTTAAGTACGCAACGGAGGAAGCCTCGATGCAGTTTTGACAGCAAACAATGTTGCCATGGTTGTTATAAAGTCCGTCAAATCTAGCTAATAAAACGTGAAGCTACTTGGTAACCCTAAGTGGGACTCCAAAAGTCTGGCTCCAAGCTCCGCCGCTTCCGGCAGCTGATAATGCGTGAGAAAATGGCGGACAATTTGCTCTAGAGTTAGTACGTGACCTCTGTGCCTCAGTCTTTGCTCCTCGACCAGCTGCTCTCTTCCGAAGAAGAGCTGGAATAAAGTCTTGAGTGCAAGAGAGAACTTTCAAGGCGAAATTCACGCGGCAAGAAATTACGACGACGCGCCACCACCCTGTTCGCTCACCCCTGAACTCCACGAGACGAATAAGCTGCGAACGCCGCCGACGAGAACAGCGCGACTGTCAGCGTCGCCAAGCGAGAAAATGAATATCCACTGATTGGACCAACTTTCTGTGCGTGTTCTATCATCGTTGAACCAATCATAAACAGAAAAGACCCCGTGACTTGAGCTTTTGGTGCTGCTTGAGAGGCCTCATTAGTTCAAGGCATCGGCTTTGTCCGAATTTCAGCTGAAACGAACATTATAACATCGCCTGTTATTTGTTGTGACAAATTTTATTTCAGCGTTGGAGCGGCCCTCAGAGTGTGCGACACTGCACGCAACCCACAAATCGAAGTGTGCACACATTATCGCATCTCGGTTTGTTGCACCTTTTGCGAACTAAAGTGTCGAATGTCGTGACAACCGATGCGGGAAAAGAAAGGTCGATGTCTTTCCATGGCTTCTGTCGGAGTTTAATGACGCAACTGGGGCAGCCTGTCGGTAGGTAGCTCTGTTGGGCTGATAGTCCCACTCCAGCGTGTCGGCATCGCGCCATGTGCGACACGTGCTGGGGGCTCGAAATGAGGTGAAGGTGATATCTGGCGTGACAGTTTAGGGTCGCGTCGGCTGCGAAGGCTTTGTGGGTCGCGGGTGGCAATGACGTCAACGTTATTGATAACGCGAGTCGTGGTAATTGCGCGAGGTGCGCGGGGAGAGAAAACGTTCAACCGTGAAGAAAAAGTAGACTTTTAATTTTAGAACTATGATTCCAGCAGAAGGAGCAGGGCGACATTAATATTTTTCAGCAATCAATAATCAGCATTTGTTTACTTTTAGGTGTGTTTTGGTGATTTGTGTAGTCCAACGTTTCTACCATACTCCGCCCTCCCTTAAGCTGAGACTGCAGCCAATGCCACAAGCACGGGAGCTCTAGGACGGCAGCTTTGAAGCGTTCTTTCGTAGTAGGAGCACTCGCGCTAGAAAGGCATGTCTCACATCCAGGAGCGGGGACTAACTCGCATTGTAGCTTTGGCTGTATTGTAAGCTTCAGGGTGAAAGGAGCATAGAGTGTGTTATCCTCGGCGCACGAGAAGCCTAGCCCACCGAAGGGCAATGAACGCCTGTCGCAGGACAAGTGTTCGTGCTGTTGGCAGCTTTGTTGTTTTTGCCATAGAGTTATAATGTACGCGAGAGGTTCAACTGGCGCTATTGTGCTGATGCACTTTGAAGCACTCAGCAACCAGTCGAAAACTGTCGTCCGGTAATGCATTTCTATGAGAAAACGTGAGTGCATTTTCTTCCTGCGCTTGATTATAAGTGCAAATATCACGAATCATTCATACGTACTAGTTAGCTTGGAAAATTTCCCAGTCACGCAGAACAAATAATTTGTCAACTACGGCGTTAGATTTGTCAAATTCGTGGAATTAAACACAGTGCTAATGCAGCTTCGTACATGCATGTATGTGCACTAGCGGACACTGTTAGCGCGAACACGGCGTCGGCGCTTTTCAACATGGGGTCGTTGGAGGATATACGCGCCAAACCAAGGTAGGACATCTGGAAAACCAAAAGACACGGAAAGAACTACGCAGTAACACTGGATCAGTAACTCCCTGTGCATGTAGACGATCAAGATAAAGTGAAGGCCACGTAATATTGTCCAATTTGCCATAAATAAGTACTGCTTTATACCTTCTGCTCATCGAAGATGCTTGTTCTGCTTTCAAAACATCACCCACATGCTCGAAATCTTTAAAAACTCAGAGAAGCCAGAGAACAGGTGCCCGATGAAACCTACCCGGCAAAGGAAATACACAAATAAACACTTTCTATTGCCCTACTTTGTTCTTTACGTTTTGAATGTTTTAGAGCTCGTAAAAATGCACGACGGAGATCATCTTCGTATAGTTACAGAATTTGCATATTAGCAATATATAAGCACCAAACGGAGTGCTGGCGTTGAACACACTCTACGTTCCTTTCGATTGTTATTTGGCCTAGAATCGCAGCTCATTTTTACACACCTGCTAAGGAGGTTTAGGTCTTAGATATAGGGAAGCTTTAACATCGTTTACTGAGGAAGCAAAATTGTGTAACTTAAGCAATTACTCTTTAGAATGTTGATCAAGGCACATACTACTCTCTAGGACGCAAATAACAATGGCGATCCCTGTTAATATCCGTAGAAAAGACAAAATGCACGAGCGTTTTCCCATAGGAATGCACAGGAGCACCGCAAAAGTAGACTGGATGCTGTCTGCTTCAGTTTGCACCTTGGAAGTCTCATAGAAGCAATAGTCGGTTACATGTTAAGAGTAAAGCGGAAGCTACTCCCACATCTCTCCCCTTTAGCAGAGCCAACACAGGAGAGGATGTCGCCTCCTCTTCAGTGTTCGCTCTGCTAACAGGGAAAGAGGTGGGAGGAGCTTCCACTTTACTCTAACATGTCACCTACGGTAGCGTCAAATGAAATTCTATCGGGCATCATTATAACTCTATGGTTTTTACAGCGATGGCAGATATGTACTTTTCCAACCACTGAAGATGATGTTCATTCTTGATGTTGTAGTAGCAGTCGTTGTTGATGCTGTAGTTAGCAATGCAGGGCGTCCGACGTCAATGTAAAAAAATCCCTGAAAAAAAAATCGTCGCCGCCCACTAGAATTGATTCCGGGTCCGCTGCGTGTGAAGCGGTCGCGTTACCACTAGGACAGGCCGCGGCTTTTTTTCTTCTTTATTGCAAGACAACACGATCTTTTTGTTCACATTAAAATAAACTGCAAAACTGTTGCAGCAATTATTAAAATGCTCGCACCTCGAGCGGAGCTTTACAGATGCCCAGCAACTCGGGCATGGCCTCACGGAGGGCGAACACACCTTCAACCTGTTTATCAAGTGATACAAAAATAAAATAAGAGCGTACTTTTTGGTATTGGGTTCGGCATGCCTCACAGCCATACTCGACCTCAAAATGCTACAAATGCCAAAAAAAAAAAAAACGTATCCTGGGGAACATCGTCATCGTTACTTCACGTTCAAAAAACGGATGCCCCAGGGGAAAATATAATACTCTTTCTTCAGCGTGCGTTTTAGCATATCTCAGAACAACATGGCATCTGGACAAAAGATAAAATCGTGCTTGACTGTCTCAGGTGCCTTACACAATACATAGTCAACAGTCCAAGGCACAACGACACACTTTTTCCAGCAGCCACACCTTTACGGGGCAGAGCATCATGTATGTAACTTTAAAAAATAATGTTTTCACCGAGGGTGGTACACACATGCGCTTCGCACCCTAAAATACACCATGGTCGCCATCAGAAAAGAAAAAACTTCGATAGATCGGCGTAGGAAATAAACTGAGAACCAAATATCTTGTGAGCGCTTCTTTGCTCACTAAAGACAACTACTCGGAAACAAAAGACGGGCAGCCAAAAACTTCACTGCGTCTGCGACATTTTGTTTTGAAAGCCAAATTGTCTGCTCAGCTCGCTTCCACAAGAACAAACGAGGAAAGACGGGAAATGGGGTGGCAGCTTGGTTTAAATAGACAAACGTATAAAAAATCGGACCTGTTCTCGCAGAAAAAAGAAACGGGGAAATGAGTTGCTTCATAAATAAATGTGCGAGTTCTAGTCCCCCATGACGCACCGGAGGAAAATGTTATCACTCCTCATGGGTGCTCAGCTTGACTTCCAGATAAACGAAGCGAAAAGAGCGTGAAACTTCAGGACATTCAATCAAGAGGTGCATCGCTAGCAAAATATACCAAATCTTTGATGATAAAAAAAAGATTACAAACTGTTGCCCTTGCGAAGATTGAAAGATCAATATAAACTTCCCTGGGAAGCGCAGCTGTCCAGGTCGGTGGGGACCCCCGACCAAAACGTTTGCTATCGCGATTGAGCCACGCCACCACTTTTTTTTCTTTATTGGAGCCATGCCGCAGCGTTAAATAGCCTCTCTAGACTTAGGGTTTCCGTTGCAGCTACTGCCCACGATCATAGCACTGTCAATGCTAGAACGTAAAAAAAAAAAAACTGTTCGGAACAAAATGGAATAAAACTACAACGTTCGCAACAAAACTTTGAAACGTAACGAGCATGCTGGTTGAGACTTAAAAGACACAGAAAGAATAAACACAAAGAGGACAAGAACACAGAGGAGTAAGTAAGATAGGTACTCTTACTCGTCTGTGTTATTATATTTGGGATAATGCAGAAGATATTGCAGCCTTTGACACTCGTTTTTTTTTTAATTTTAGATCACCTTATGTAATAGAGCTTTGCTCAATTTGCGAACGAGAAAAAGGCAGTTCTAAATATTCCTAGGACTTCACTAATGTGAAAAAAAACATAAGCAATAAAACCAGTGCATGTTTAAGAAAATATCACCTATCTAATACGTGCAAAAAAAAAAAAGAAAACTCAATATATTTACTTGTAGCCACTTCACTCAATGTTACGATTAATAGCGAGTTCGTTTCACGGGCACGCGTGGAGCGGGTTCATTTCGGCCGGCACTCCACGAGTCGTCGCACTCGGCGAGTTCGGTTTAACACCGGCACCCCACGCGTGCATGAACTTTCTGCACCGACGAAATCGAGCGTGTGCCAGGGAGCAATCCCGTCATTCCCCGCTCCGGTGTGGAGCGGGAGCGAGACGACAAGGGGTAGTCTGTTACGATGTGTCATTCGTACAGGTGAACCGAAAGAAAACAAAAAAGTATAGTACTTCTGATAGAAATCGTAACCCGCGGGAAACGGAATCATACGCGAGTTTGAATTGTGAGCGTCCGCTATTTCATGAAGGAAGCAGTTAACAACCAATGCTTTATTTTCAAGTTTTTGGCCGCTCTGGTGCCGTACAGACGCTGAAATATACAATTGTGTAAAGGAATGCTCAGAAAAACGCATCACCGGCTTTGAGATCTTTCTCACCATTCGTGTGCGGGTGAAAAATTGAACATTTGTCGACAAAGATCCCCCAGCAGAAACTTGCGACTGTCAAATACGCATCAGAGAAAGCTAAACATAGTGACTTTACCCGAGGCTTGGGCAACATCATCATGTTTAACACTCACCTACGTCCGCTATCGTGCCCCGTCGTATTTTGTATTAAGAAGCTCTCGTTCTCGACGCCCTCACCAAGCCTAAAATCTAATCCACCTGTAACTACGATCGAAATCGAAAGTGCCAAAAATGTTTTACTCGTTATTCCAACAGACTAGTTTTAAGCCGTATCCTTTCAGTGGTTCACGCATAATACCATACTCAAACGGATCAAGCTTCTGCGCGGACAACATCATCAGTTTTCTCCAGTGTGAACCCCAGCTGCTTTATAGTCAGCTGGTTGCGGAAATTTAAGCCGTCTGTAAATATCTCTACAACAGCCGAGTTGCTTGAAGTCATCACAAATATAAACTAGTGGTTGCAGCGACCAACATTTATAGATACACGTTGGTAGCGACAGCACTCTCGCATTCCCATCCATTACTTCGAACTGAAATGCGCTATAGTTTCGGTTAGAGGTCAGTACTTTTTCTACAACATAGATAGCGGCAGCATCAGCTGCAAATGCCAAATGCACTCAGTGCATTTGGCAAGTTTGTTGGAGGCAAGGGAACCTATGTTCAACAAATGTTTCTTTTCTCCTAAAAAGACACAGAAGTGACGGAAGTGATGATATTCCGTCTGATTGGCTAGAGGCTCAAGTGACGAAAGAGGGAACTTTCGTCATTTGAGCCTCTAACCAATCAGACGCGACATCGTTCATTCCGTCACTTCCGTTTTTTTTTTTAGGAGAAACTAACGGTTGTCGAACATAGCTCCCTAGTTCTCCGTGCTACACTCTGCGAGTGCGACGCATTCTGGGAGAGTACTGGAACGGAGCCAGTGCGTGTGAAACGATCTCGCTATAAGCCACCACAACCAAGATTTTGATTGACTATACTATGCGATTTTCGCTCCGTTAGGTCTAGGAAGTCTAAGCCTACAAAGATGTGCGCAGGAATTTTATGTTTCGATACTACGTGAAGGCTAGCAGGCAATTGCATTCTTTACCAGCCTACATCGTCAGCGAATTTTCGTGACGTCTACGCGTAGCAAAGCGACACTGTAAATAATCACGCAATCATATTATATTTTTTTTAAAGCTCGACGCTTAGCTTTGACGTGTAGAAACCGACATAAGAGCAACCGAAGTATAAAAGTTACCGAAAGGCGAATGACCAATAATACACCAATACACTGTCGGTACTGCGCATGCGCAGTACCGACAGTGTATTGGTGCATTATTGCTCCAATCAAATGCTCCAATGCAAATGCTCTAATTTCATTGGCTGCGGAGCCATATTAAGATGCTCAAAACTCGTCACGCCCTGCATTTTTTTTTGGCGCTTTAAGTGATAATGGGAAAAAACTGCGAAGAACTGTTCAACTTTTAATCATGAATACAGTTGTATTCATATCATTAAAAGTGAGTAAGCGTATACACGTATGACGAGAACACGTGCAGCTTAACCGATATTTCATCCTTTCTTTTTTCGCGCATCCATCACTTTGTTCTCAGGTTTACAGAGAGCCCGAGGTGGTAATAAATTATCCGCGAATGGCAATAAAGAGTTTGTTTCGCTTTTTGTTTCCGTTTCTTCTCCCCGCGAGAAGAACCAGGTTAATGGTTGAACAGCCTCCCTTTACATCTTTTTACTAGTTTTTCTTTTTTTTAGACTAATAATTTTTGATGGCTGTTTCATTCCCGTTCCCTTTCTCCTGGCTCCTGTTTTTTGTGTTTTTTGTTTTCTGCCAGGAAACAAAGTTTTAATCTTTAACGGCTATGTTTCGTGATCGCCCTCTCCCGCATTTGGCGTGTTACGCTTCCTGGATGCCCTTTTTTTAAAATAAAAGAGGGCGTTGAGGGCGGGTTGTGTAGCACGCCATAAATACACGTTGTGCCGCTTGCGTTTTCTTTTTTTCGTGTGGTTTGTTATGAAATATAAATGCACCTACACGAGAAACGACAGAAAATATGGAATGGAACCGGCATCACCCGAAATCGGGTGGTTTTTTCCGCCGATCTTTAAAGTGCCCTGCAAAGCACGCTTTTTAAGCCCAATTCACATGGTGCGAATTTGCTCGCGAATTGGCGGCTGCGATGTCAAGCCCCGCAACTTCCCACATATTTTTTTTATTTTTTTGCTGGTTGCGCGAGCGACGTTGTTTTTGCGAGCGAAGTTGCAAGTAAAATCCCACCATGTGAATCAGGCTCGAGAAATAAAAGATGGGAGGTATTCCGCTTCGGTGTTTATTCGGGCGCATAAATGTCGAGTGCGTGTATTCGTGAGGCCGATCAATCGCCGGCCTCACGTGCATGCACACAACGCAGCGATTGACTGACCGCTGTCTGATCGAGTTTCGAACGCCTTTCTGACACTTCGTAAACCCGGTCGGACGTTTGGTCTTGAATGCATATGGGTATGGCTGGACCGGGACCCCAGTGGTTACCACTTGTTCGGTGATACGAAAGAAAAAAAAAACGTCGTGGACGATATTTTTAGTCAGCGATTAGCTGGAACAACTCTCCATGCGTGGGTGTTGCGAAGCACTCCTAAAATGAGGATTAAGCAGGGAAAGAAGAGGCTGCCACGCCGGGAGTGCAAGGGTATTTGGCTCCAGAAGGGTCTGTCGGGAAGGTGGACATAAGTACAGACCTCTTAGATACCGGCTTCCTGTGAAAAAACAACAATACAACTAAATAAATAAATTTAAATTAATATGGCAGGCTCCTATGTTTAATTTAGACGGATGTTTGTGAAAAGCGCACTATGGGTTTTTGTGTATAATTCTGACAGCAAAGTAACATTTATCGATGTAAATAATATTTTATTTTAGTTCAGTGACGCTTATGCATAATTAACAACAATAATAATAATAATAATAATGAACGATAGCACTAGAAGAAGAAGAAGAAGAAGAAGAAGAAGAAGAAGGAGAAGAAGAAGAAGAAAAAGAAGAAGAAGGAGAAGAATGTTTATTGCGCGAAAACAACACCAGGTAATAATAGTAATAATAATGTTTATTTTTCCATCAAACAAATGATGGAGGGAGACCGAGGAAAAAGCTGCATCATGCAGCTTGACGAGTCCCCGGCCCCCTCTCACACAAACAGCAGTGGCACAAGAAAAAATAAACAAGACGCAATGACATTCAAAAATTAATCAGGCGGCAATATTAACGTTTTTCTTAGTAACATGATGCATACATTGAGAGTTCTATGTAACTATGTATTTATGTAATACATGATACATACCATAGATACATTGAGAGGATACATACACAGAAAATATCATACATATATACATTTAGATATATACACAGAAAACACGAAGTATTATACATCTCAAAGCTCTGGAAAGTACTACTAAAAAACCACACTGGAAAAAAATTCTCGAATATCTTTTCTCGATGACTTAATAGGATCAATATTTTTGAAGCTAAGAAAATTAAGTAGGTTTGGAAGCGTATAAGATAACATTTGCTCAGCATAGGTCGTTCTAATATTGGGTAACTTCCAATTTTGCAAACTTCGAGTGGGGTAAGTTGGCACTTTTGGAGCTAGAGAAGCCAGGTCAATCAGGTTAAGATGATTTTTTTTGTACTTCAGATTTATAACACACACACAAACGATATTTATATATACTATTAACATTAATCAATTTTAAACTTTTAAATAAGGGTTCACTAGGGTGGTCGTATGGGACATTGGAAATGTTTCTTAGCATTTTTTCTGCAACAGAAGTAGCTTATTTAAGTTTGTACTTGTACTATTACCCCAAACTAGGTGGCAGTAGTTTATATGAGAGAAAAATAAAGAGTTATAAATTAAAAGTTTGACACTTCTTGGCAAAAGATGGCGGTGTCGATACATCAAGCCAACAACACGCGATAGTTTAAGCAAAATATAATTAATATGATCGTCCCATCGCATTTGATCCGTGAATACAACACCAAGAGTCTTAAAGCTAGTGAGGACTTCAATTTTAGTCGAATTTAAAACAATATCACAAGTAAAAGTAACATTCTTGTTTTTTGAGTGAAATAAAACCGCTTTTGTTTTATTTTCATTGATTTTTAGAACATTACAGCTACACCACTTAACAAGGTCTTTAAGAGTTTCATTTGCGCTATTTATTAGTTCATTACAGTTATTACCTGCAAATAGTAAACTAGTATCGTCCGCGTAAATTACATATTTGATATTTTTATTTAAGTTCACGATATCATTGACATATAAATTAAACAGAAAAGGACCTAGAATACTTCCTTGGGGAACTCCAGATTCAATTGGTTTTATATTAGAAGAATAGCCATTTACTATATACGGACGTATTGCTTACGATGTGAAATATATGACGCACATTAAAGTTGATACCTGTCCACGAAAACCATATGTTTCTAATTTTTTATTAACAGATTATGAATTAGATGATCTGAACGCTTTACTGAAATCAATAAATATTCCAAGGGTCATTTTTTCTGCTCAAAGCTTCCCAATATATATTCTTTTGCTCTAAAAGAGCAAGCTCGGTAGACCGGCTTTACGGAAACCGAACTGCGAAGGATTGGTTATACTGTGCTTATCTGAAAACGTCACTATGCTTGAAAGCAATATTTTTTTCAAAGCCTTTCGAAAACACCGGTAAGATAGAAATAGGCCTGTAGTTTGCCATGTCAGTTCTTGTCACGCCTTTTTATACAATACGCTGACCTTAGCTATCTGCAGTATTTTTTGGAAACATCCCGAGCTGCAAACAGAGATTAAAAATGAATGTCAGACAGGGCGATATGATATCTATTAGCATGTTTTATCGGACCTATCTGCAAATCATCAGCGTCACAGCTTGTACTATTTTTAAAAGGCAAAAATGTGTGTATCACCTCCATATTCAAAACTGGCTCAAGAAAGATCGTACTTTCATTTTTACGTTCAATATACGCGCAAGCGTTTCCGCCTCGAATTACCTTTGCCAAATTTACAAAGTGGTCATTAAAAGCATTTGCTAGTAATGTTCCTGTAAGTTCTACATTATACAGGCGGATTTTTCAATTTGCTTTATTTCGTGCGAACGATTCAGGACATTGTTAAGCTTTTTCCACGTGACGTCTGTTCGCATTGCTGTGGACACAAAGTAGTTATTAAAGTACTTCTGCTCTAGCATTTCTTAATTCCCTTGTAAGTATGTTACGGTATGATTATAAATGCTTTATGATGTTCAGGGTCCTTAGTGTTTACGAATATCTTGTACAAAACATTTTTCCTATTTATTTTAACCAAAAGTTATGAGGTTATCCATGGTTTACGATTTCTTTTCGACAATTTAATAGATTTAATGGAAAGCACGTTTTGTATATTTCCTTAAATTTGCTCAAGAACACGTTATATGCGTCGTTCGCGTCTACTTCCTCATGGACCTGGCTCCAGTCCATCTCCAAAAGTTTGTTTTTAAATTCAGAAAGGCTATTTCCTGTAATATTTTGAAAAGGTTGACGCAAACCGCTTCTTTTAGTTTTAGCTATTTCTTTTCTATCACAGTGAACACGCCCAGATAAAGGTCACTATATCTGTACTTGTTATCCCTGATTTTATGCAGGTTAAGTCAAAATTTGTAATAAACAGATCAAGGGAGGTTAAAGAGTCAACCCGTAATTAAATACACGGGTTCATCAAAGCCATCTAGGCTTGTATGATTCGATCTCCATGCATGTGTTGAGCATATTGCTCGTAAAGTGAAACAGAAAATCGCAAATGCTAAACAAATTGTTCCGGAGGCAATTTAAATAAAAGAGTTGGCTTTAGAAGCCACTGACGCGCTAAAGAAAAAAAAAAATTGTTTTTCATCCCTGAGGCGTTGATATAGCTTTCTCAGACATTACAAAAAAAAAATTGTTTCACTACAGACGTGCGTAGTTTTTTTTTATAAAAAATGGAAATACGAGGCCCAATTCAAAGTTCCCGCCAGTGCTACTGACGTGACAACAGGCTCAAAAACGCAGGTGTTCGGGGCGACTAGAAGGAGAAGCATCGCCGTGAAGTCACGTGAGTTGTATCCCTCCTCGGGCACACCACAGCGCGTGTAATATTTTTTTATATTTTTGTTATTTTTCGCGCTTTCACGAGGCAGATCCAAGCAGACAAGGTTTCTTTTATTTGCTTTTCATCACTGTAATGTTGCTGTATAGGTTACGAATAAGAGGAGTCGGTGAATTGACGTGACTGAATCCTCATGAATGCCCAGAAGGTGCTGTGAGGGACTGTCCCGATATTTCAGCCAACTGAAGAAGAAGATCTACACTGCCATGCATTCCGAAGACAATGCAAAGATAAGTCCAGCAAGCTGACTACCCGGTTCCGGCCACGGTCAGCTACCAGAATCCGTGGATATGCTCGATGCACTGTAGTGACGAAGTATCACAACCTGAAACCAGTTTGCTAAAACTCACAAGTCTCGATGTGAGACCTCAACTGGAGGTCTGTAAGTTTCCTAGCCCATCTCCTGCAGCAGCGGCACTCAAGAGGCTTTGAATTCAGGCATCACGACGCATCGGCTGCATGCGCACACTAGTAGACGAGTTCCATTCATGTTCTAGTACAAACACGCACTGGTGGGGCCTGACGCCTACCATGACCATCACACTCACCAGTTCGTAATCTTTAGACGGCAGGCATTTTCAGCCTGGAGAGTGTCCGATGATTCAGCGAGCCTCGGTGTCTGAACCTCTCAGCAATGCGATCGGGCGTGTCGTATGCTGGCAATCGCCATTTCTGGTGAGCGTCTCAAAAAATCGTCTTTTTCAGTCAAAACTAGATAGCTTGTTTTGTGCCCAGTATAGCTCTGTATCATCAGACTGACGGCGACGCACCTCACGCCACTGGCTTATGCCGCAACGCCGCACGCTGACCTCCATCGCGCCGATCCACAGACTTTCGTCTCGACTTCTGTACTACGGCACGCAGGCTAACCGGCGGTGCGGCGATAAACAGCTGAGTGGAACTGAAACTTCGTTTTCTACGATCGCCCAGCTGAATGAGCAGAATAAAAAAAAATAAAAAAAAAGTCTTAGGCACGTGTCGCGGAGAGAACGAGGAGTGAAAACTCGCGTGACTTTCGGCGAACCCACTTTTAGTGACGTTGATCGATGCCTCGCTCTTCGACCGCCTCTCTGACACCTGTGCGGTACCCTGTTGCGTCGCCAGTGCACTGGTGGTAACTTTGAATTGGGCCTCGTATTTCTTTTTCATAAAAAAGACTACTGCAACTCTATAGTGGCTTTCTTTATAATGTCGGTGGTATACCATTTAACGCCTAGCATGAAAAACAAAAAAAAAACATTTTGGCGTGTCAGAGGCCCTTTAAGACATACGTGATTAAATTCCGCTACAAATGCAATTTGATTACAATTGCAATTACTTTGCTCCAAATATAGCTTAGCTACAATTGCAATTACTACTACGCGAAAAGTAGATCATTCCAATTACACATTACTTTTAAAAAGTAATGCAATTACTTGACCATTACTTCTTTGAGAGCTGACCCGTCTTGGGCCATATTAATTTAAACTAGTTAAATTATAACAGAACTTGACAGTTTGGGGTAATGATGTCCTACGTTCTTATTTTTACAATAAAAATATTAAATTCGTTCATATACTCGAAGACGCAGATCGCTAAAGAAAAATAGGGTTGACGCACTTTTGTTAGCCAGGCAATAAAGATGTAACTATTAGTCATATCTGAATATTTTAAGAGTGTTAATAATAGAACTACAATTCACACGCGCTAATACGAACACATTCACGTGCAAACGTTCCATGTTATTGTAAATTAGTTACATTTAGTTGAAAATTATATTGGTTAAGTAATATACAAGAACAGAATCAGGGCTCCCGAACCCATGGTGTCAATAATCAGAGGTGCGCAGTCAGTCTCCTAAAATGGTTATGCAAATAATATCCGAAGTAAACTTTGCAACAAGAAATAAACTAAAATAGTCCACAGAAACAAATATTCGACAGTACTTTAAAAAAAGACTAAAACGTGGCAAAAAAAAAACAAAAAACTTCGTAGACAATTAAAAATCCCCCCCTCGGCTGAAAGCTGAAGCACAATTTTGTTTCTTTCAATATTTTGTATATGTTTACGCTATTGTTTTCTGCTCGCACCGCAGAAGGTGCCACACGGCGCCGTGGAGGTAGGCTCTAAAGAGGATTATCTCTTAGCCGGCTGTGTAAGCAATAAAACAACGATCAACGCTGCGCTATTTTTGTTGCGTGTGCGTGCGAGTGCGTGTCTATGTGTGCGAGTGTGTCACCGAGCGCTGCGGCTTTGAGAGAGGTTCCGTCGGCGCCGCAAGTCTCACAAAAGAAACTGTAATTGTGCCTGAAACTTTGCAGTCACTGACGCTAAAAGTAATATCAATAATAATTGCAATTCCTGTTTGCCGAAAGTAATTAATTACAATTACAAATTACAAAGAAAGTAATTAAGTTACAGTAATTAAATTACTAAAGTATGGTTTAATATGACTACTCACACTATGTGACACCACATTACCAAAAAAACCTAAAGCAAGGATACACAAAACATCAAATAATTTTTTTCTCGATGGTCTTGAGATAGGCCTTAGCAAACACACTTTACAGCTTTCTTCAATTTTTGCACCGACCTAATGTTATGTAGGTCTTCGTGAAGCTCAATAAATATCTCTGGTACATAAAAATATCTTACGCTTTCTCCATAACGCGTTCCTCTTCTGGGCAGGTCAAACCGTTGTATTGCTCTTGAAAGACCTAGGCACAAACTTAGGATTCTTAAAGGAACTGTCCCAGTAGTACCTGGTGATAACGGTGTGCTTGAACAGGGTCTCAAAATTCGACAACTGAAGCGATTTAAACAAGTTGTCCTGAACAAGAAACTCCGAGCTTAAATCTACGCTTCTCAGCATACCTTTTAAGATACCATCAATCCTGGTATGCCACTGCCTGGGACAGTTTCCAAATCAAGTAATGCCATACCTTAAAATACTGTATCCCAATGTCTGCATGATAATTATCCTAATCGACATCCGGACAAACACCTTAATAGAAAACTATAGACAGGATACTTTTCTCAATCTTTTCAAATATTCGACATCTGCGTGTTCCAGGATAAATCAGAATCGAACACATAGCCCATGTACCTAACCTCACACACATATTCGACAGGAACACATATTCAATTTGCACAACATAACGTATGCAACATTATGATTATTATTACTATATTATTAATTTGATTCATTACATAAGTCAGTAAAAGAAAGCAGGATTGCCTAAGCCTGAATAATCGACTGAATGAGGCCTCCGTAGTTGGCGAACAAATATATTTTGTTGCTTCTTTCCAGGAGGAGAGTCAAAGAGATCTATATTTGATTAAAACCTTATTCACGCTTCTCGACATCTGCTACAGGAACGTTTTTTTTTTTTTTCATAGAAGTGGCTAAGGTTAACTTTACTTATTCATGTTGCTTTCGTTTCCACGAACTGTATAGGGTCCCAATTGCTTGCTTAGATTAAGCTGCATTTTTTTCTTTGTTCAGAAGGTTGAAGTTAGTTTTCTCAGGTAATATTTATTCCGGTATAAAATTTCTTGACAAAAAAATCGCGCTTTTGGTAGGTGCCACTTTGTGAGAGAAAAATCCTTGCACAAGGCGAGTAAGAGTGAGAGTGGGAGGGAGATGCAAAAGAGGTATTTGTGACAACGACGTGTCCTATATGTTTAAGATATTTTTCTTTAAAGTATCTTTATTTATTTATTTATATATATGGGAGATTAAGTGATAGACCTTTTTAGGCGCTTACGGCCCGCATATCCATCGAGACAGAATATTCAACGAGTCGAAAGATCCACGTGGTCACGTGACAGGTGATACGAAATATCCATCGAGACGAAATGTCCAATTAAGACGGAATGTCCAATGAGTCTTAATATCCAACGAGAAGGAAGATCCATCCAGGTCGGAATGTCCACTGAGACTTAATACTTAATATGGCAACCGTGGAGACGTAGAATATTATTGTGCTGTGCAGTGTGACAAGCTAGAACCTAAAGTAACAGTATGGTAAAATAAGATGGCCATTTGTAGTTGAGTAGATATGTTTCTGAGAAGACTTCGCTTTCTTGTGAATAAACGAACGGCGAGGAAAAGCATCCCTGATTTAAAGTGTACCTGGGAGATCTTCGTAATTCTTGTGACGGATTTAATATAAATGTCCCTGGTGTCTTGGCCTCTCAGAGAAAACGGCTGGCTTGGGCGATTATACAGGGCGTCCCACTCGAAACAAACTAAGCTTTTAAAAATCAGACAACTCTACGCGATGAAACCAACCGTGCTTTGCTTGTAAGCGTTTTCTGAAAGCGCAAAAATATAATTTACGAAACCTAATTAATTAATTACGACTAATTTTAAAACTTTCTGCTGTCACAATCCTTTGCCAGTAGTTTTTACTTTTTAATTTAAATTGCTCATTGAAACTTTTATTAAACGAGAAACCAAGCAAACGACTGCCGAATTTTAACAGAAAATACGAGAAGGAAACTGAATTCCTTCAGGGTGCGCAGCATGCCCCACAGAATCGAATCCAGGCACTTTTCCAGGACCCGCTCGCTGTTGCAAGACCAACATCAAACTCCGTCTCGGCAAGAAACAAGAGGCTCCACTCAATGAATGCATTCGCCTCATTCACCAGTGACCATGCTGCCATCTACCAGGACGTCTGCAATTATGTGGACGGAATTACGAACGTTTCTGTGCTCGCAGGGGCTACGTAACAGTTCTTTCAGTAGTCGTCTAGTGACGCATGAAGTAAATAAAGATTTAATGTTTTTGCTGACCACATTGTCCTTTTTTGAAGACGTGGAGAAAGGTACCGCATGCCGAAAGGGGAACCTATATCACTCTACGAAGTTTTGTCTCCGTAGTGTTTTGGTGTGAACAGTTGGTCTGGTGTGCACCAGTGACTCATCGTTGTACGGGTTTACATTTTATTCTTGAAGCATCTTTTTTGTCAGATAATTTATTCAGAAAACAATAACCTACTTAAAAGATCTTTCTAAAATAAATATTGGATTTCTGTGCAGTTCAGGCTCCGCGTAGTTGTACGTCTGTTTTTTTTTTTTTTGCAGTTGTAGATGTTTCGAAAAGTTAGAGAAAATTAACCAGCTTGCTAGATTCCGCCTGAGCGACCAACATTCGTTTTAACTAATTTAAGGACCTATCAGGTCGAAATACGTAAACATTACGAAACGCATTGGTCAAATCAGGTAGCCAGAGGAATGAGACTGTATGCCGCTCCGCGCACGATATCCACTTGGCCACGTTGCAGGTGAGACGGAATATCCATCGGGAAAGAATATCCAATTGAGACGGAATGTCCAACGAGTTTGAATATCAAACAAGACGGAAGATCCAACCAGGCCGGAATGTCCACAGTGACTGAACGTCCATCGACACGGGATGTCCAATCGAGACAATGTCCAAAGAGTTAGAACGTCCAACGAGAAGGAAGATCCAACCAGGCTTGAATGTCCAACGTGTCGGGACATCCAACGAGCCTGAATATCCACTAGTGGATCTTTTGATTCATTGGACCTTTCCACTTGGTGGACATTCAGGTTATGTTCCGAATCTTACCCGAGTAACCTGCCTCCTACATCAGCTGGTAATACCACGTGACATCGCGAGTAAACGATCCGTGACTCGATTTTGGAATGGCCGGGATAATCACCTGGATACTACGCGGATTGTCTTCGTCTTGGGCTACGGCTAAAGAAAACACAACAGCGATGGCAGAAAATAGCAAACGATCCTTTTGATCATGACAAAAGCACTCGAAGAGACGATAATATCTAATGACGACGCCGTGTTTTCGGAGGTGGATCCACCAACTCCTTTTGCTCACCTTCTCTTTTGAGCTGTATATTGAGATAAAAATTACTTACTCCGTAGAAATAGACATAGAAAAATGTGTTTGTATTAATCAGCGTGATCGCCCTAAACGCATATATTCAACGCATCGCAGTTTTCTTCCATTATGTGTTGCAGAATTTGATTCCACACGGTTGTAATAGTACAGCGCGGTTTCTTTCTCAAGAATGATTTGAAACTTATGTTCGCTTTGACGCGAATATGATTACAATAAAATCTTTGAAGCCTTTACTGCTTTACAAGCGTCATCCTCTAATTACACACACTCTGGAGGAAACAAAAATACTACCTTATTATTTACTGCGTTCAAACATTTTCAGCCTTGAATGTGAGAATACGGCATTCCCTCCAACGCCGAGAACGAGAATGCAGAAGCTCCCGTTTGCGCTCGCACTCTGATAATAACAAAGTATACCTTCCCGTGGAAGGTGCACGGTCTGGATGTAATGCAGTCAATTCGTGAGCTGAAAACAGCAAATCGCAATAACCACACATGCTGCACCTCATTCTTCGGTATTTTATGTCTGCCACTAAAGCCGACGGAGCAAACGAGAGCAATA
>JAZHYW010023401.1:0-58733 GCA_037355805.1 Ixodes ricinus
GGCTTCAAACTCCAAATATTTATGACACCCCAGAGTTTCTGAGTAATCGTGACGGAATGTTCTTATTAAGAAGCGCAAGGTATTTTTATGACCGCGCATTTAGAAATTAAGGAAGGTGGCATAACGATTCAGCGTTTTGAAGCCTATCTGTATTTCCTAAAAGCCTCGTGCTTTGCAGTCATAACAAATTGAAAATTGTTACTTCTGATTTTATTTTACTGATAAGATAACTAACTTGCATTTTATTTGATGCTTGTAATAACGAAAATTTGAGATACATCTGGCAATTTGTTTTATATAAAGAAAAAATAAACTTCTAAATGTGCTACACCATTCAAGTCGTTTTAGCAGTGAAAACGCTGGCTTTTATCTGTTTATGTAGGATTAAAAAATTCCTAAGATATCCAATATAATTTTATTAATTTATTTTAACGTAAGACTGGGAACTCACGAGGTTCAACAAAACCGTCTACGACTGCATAGGAGTGGCTCAGACCTGCAGTATGTGACGCCGAAAATTCGTCTACATGGAAATTACCGGAGTGCAGCTTTGTGGATGCCGCGTTAGGAATTACTTTATTTCTAAAGCGGCTGTCGACGCCGAAATGTACAAAAAGCCTATGTTCAAATGAATAAAGATCTTCTGCGAGGTTTATGCTGTGGCTCCTGGTTTTCAACTTCAGCCCAACTTCCCAGGATGTCACTATTTTTGCCGCGTTAGGAATTACTGTATTTTCAGCGGCTGTCGACGCTCGAAATGTACAAAAAGCCTATGTTCAAATGAATAAAGATCTTCTTCGCAGGTTTATGCTGTGGCTCCTGTATTCAACTTCAGCCCAACTTCCCGGATATCACTATTTTTGCACCTGTACTGATTTCATTGACAAATTTTATAGAAAAACAATTTCAAACTTCATTTCATAGGCCCGTCACTTATCTCAAATCCTGAGTACGCCATGAGCAAATGTGTTTAAGAAAAATAGCGTATTCTGTTTCCTAAGCGTCAACACTGTAAAATGCCGTTAATGAGTAATTTAACCGGGCCGATTTGCAGAAACAATTCCAATTCGGCATAAGATAGAACATCAAATTATTTCTCGAGTAATTAATTTCGTTAAAGACAACAGGCCGAGACAATATCATCATTCTAGTCGAAGAATCACTCTGATTAATAAGAGACTCTCCCAAGTTTACAAAATGATGGTGTTCTCAAAAATCAAAACGTGAACTTGTGAGTTCATCTGTTCTTCGAAAATCAACACATTGCTAGCTAGTACGGGAACGAGCTGAGCTTAGTTGGTGTATTATACATCACAGTAGAACCAGCTGAACAAGAAAGGAGGGAGGAACAGAAAGAAAAAAAGCGGTCGGTTGTCTTTTTTTTTTCTCCTTCCTTCCTTGTTCAGCTAGTCTCCACCCTGTAGTGATTGCTACTCAGATTTCCGGCCTGCTTTTCCCCAATACATTTGTGCATTCGGGAAAGTAGGGTCAGGGTTCACTGACGTAGCCAATGCTAATTCTGTGTGTGCATCAGTTTAACTGTTTCGGCGATCACACAGAATGAAACTAAGGACAGACATAACCAGGATGCATCATAAGGTGTTCATAAAAAATCTGAAATTTAGGTTTGAGACCGCTGTGTGGTTCTCAAATTGCGTTAGTACAACTGTTTCATACTTAGCGTGCAACGCTGTCAAAGCTACTGGCTTGAGCGCGTGGCTTCATCGATGGTTTTGTTTGCGCGAGAACGCGTGCAAACGATCAGCGAGATCAAGCCCCACGCTTGCGCCAGTAGCTTTGACAGCTTTGCACGCTAAGTATGAAGCAGAGCATAATGCACAAGGAGAAACACCTTTATTGCGCAATTTTTTGAGAATGACATTAAACATAAACACAGCCGCGTTCACTATAAAACAAAGAGTACACTAGTACACTTAAGACTGCTTACGTGTAGGAAGGCGAAAGCCAGTCAAGAACGACGTCTAGGACGACGTTGCGGACGACGTCTAAACGACTTTTGGAGGACGTCGAAAACGACACCGCAAGGACGACCTCTGGGACGACGTTGTTATGTTGTTTTTTGTTGGTCTCGCTTATCTACTCTAGCGAGGGCGTCGCCGTTAACCTGCTGCGTCGGTGGCGCGTACTGGGATGACTCACCAATAAAAGCGGCGGCGCCTGGCAGCTCGAGGCTTTTCATCGTCCTGCTGCCGAGATGCAATAAAATCAGTCAGACCAACTTCAGTCTCCGTCTCGGTGGGCTGCCCGGAAAACGTAACAGCTGGTGACAGCGGCGGGATCGACAGCGCCGGGGACCCTCGGACTCGGTTGGTGAGTGCCTGAGGCGTTAATCTTGTTCCCGAGCAGACAAAGGTTTAGTTCGTAATCTGTCACCGTGCCGGCGACAGGAGAATGGGGCGAATGCCGCCAAACGTTTGCAGGATTGCAAAGCGTGGTATGATGAATCTCGCGGCGATAGTGAAGCCTGAAATAATGCTCACGGCGGAAGAGCTGGGCTTAAAGGTCACGAAGGAAATGAGAATGCCCAATATTTAACAATCCCATTGAAACTTGTGGTACGGACGCCAACGACATTTCCGAATGTTGGAGCGAGGGCAAAGCAGACAAAAGAAAGAGGATCTCGAGATAGAAATGCGGCAGTTTGATACTTTAGACCCATGTTACGGATAAAAAAAACAGGACGCGGGATGGCCAAAAAAACATGCTTTTCGTGCAAGGCTCGTCAAATTATGAGGCGCTGGAGAAATGCAGCCTTCTGCGTTAAGTCCTTATTTCGAACTCTTTGTGTTCGCTTTCCGCCCATTGAAAAGCATGCGGGAAGGGCCTTAGAACGCACCTGGTATCGCTGCGCCGCAGCGTTCTTCCGCAACATAAAGTTCGTCTGCGTTCCTCGCCGTCACCACGGCAACGAACGCCGAATGAATGGAAGCACGCACGGTACCGCCGCGTGAAGCCAGCAACAGCTGACGCCATTTTACGAACGCCGTCTGCTAGCCAAAGCCGAACGCGGTATGTCAGATCAACCGCCTCCGCCGGTGCGCCGCTAGCAAAGACGACGAAGCTGAGGCACGCCGACGGCGATCGAGTAAGCAACAGCACCGCGGGACGACTGCAACGGCGGCATTTATTGGGATCAAAGGCCGCCTTCACCGGTGCGCCGCTAGCAATGACGACGAAGCTGAGACACGCCGACAGCGATTTGTCGAGCAACAGCACCGCGGGACGACTGCAACGGCGGTATTTATTGGGATCAAAAGCGCGAAATAAGCAAGAACAATTTTTATTTAAATCATAACACGCGATATGTAATTTGGGACCACATACCTTTGCTCGGTCTTTCCTGTGAACTTTTTACAGAGACACGGGGTGCCGCATTCAGAAAACGGCTCCGTTTGCAAAATATGGGGGCCTGAAAAGGGCCGTTTAGACCGCTGCCGGAACATATAACTGACGTAACGAGCACCTGACAAGCGGTTGGCGCATGAGTCGTCTTTATGCATGCAGGCGGCCGACGGGCTCGGCGCAGCAGATCACTCGAAGTTGACCGGGGCCGTCAGAACGATCGCCCTGTCTGCGTCGGTGTTTTTTTCTTTTTTGGCGGCCGCGGCGACGAACGACGGAATCTATCAGTGTTTTCGCGCGCCTTCTCTCTCCTCCAAAACATGAACTTTGCAAGGTGACCAGTGAAATAATGGCTCTCGCGCCGTCCAGATGGAAGAGAGTTTTTGACGTTGGCCCAGGTGCCCTCTACCGTATTGGTGTGCGCACCAGTGTTCGCGTCGACAATGTGTAGCTTGTGGTTGACGGTGAGGTGCGTGAAGCGAGCGTCATCTGCAAGCTTGCGACAGCCAGCCCGACAGGCAGTGATTATTCTTGTTCCAGGGTGGACCCACTCGGCTATTAGCCCTTGCAGGGTTTTAGGGTCTCAGGTCTCCACGGGAACAATAAAGCAGCACCCGCTGCAACGCTCCACACCACCGAAAACCCGCTGGCCAGGCCTTAAATACCCGCGATGGTACTTTCGCCGACCAGACACATACTCTCGTCTAGTTCTACAGTTACGCCTTCGCCACCAATCATGTCTGAATGCTTAAAGACGGCATTTACCACAACCTCCCGACAAAGGCTCGTCCAATCAGTTATTGTCTTACTTGCGACATCAGTCTCCCGATGAATGACGGCGCACGGTAGGTTCTGGCACCGGAGGATGATTTTCATGAGTTGGAGAAGCGTCAGGTGCGATCCTTCTGAATAAGGAACCGCTCGGTACCGAGACCTGGCCCCGGCACTGAACTTTGACCGGCTTCTTCTTGGCCACCTCACGAGTCATCCACACACCGCATGTCCACGAGTAGCCCTCCGCAGATCTAGCGCGGACTTGCAGCTTGTCATCGCAGCTTCGCACTCTGGACACGCACGAAAACCCAGGAACCAGGAGCAAGCCTATGCGCTGAAGCAAATTAATTGCTCCAAGAGGGTCTTTCATGGCGTCATGAAGACGTCACAAGTTTAACGCCATGGCACTGTGATGCTCGCCTCT
Source organism: Ixodes ricinus (assembly GCA_037355805.1). Classification (NCBI taxonomy): domain Eukaryota; kingdom Metazoa; phylum Arthropoda; class Arachnida; order Ixodida; family Ixodidae; genus Ixodes; species Ixodes ricinus. The sequence continues at coordinate 4,562 of JAZHYW010023401.1, forward strand.
GGAAGAATAAAGCGCCAAGGGGAACTGCGCGCTTCTTTTGCATTTATTATTTTTATTTGATCCGCCATTTTATACCTCGTGACACAATTCTAACAAACTCATTGGTTGATCGGTCGGACCACACCATCGCGTGACAAAACAAACGCTAAACGTATGTCCACAGACGGCATCGTCACAAAGAAGGGAGCAGTCGAACCCAGCAACAAAATGAAGTAACAAAGTGAATAGAAATAAAAAATAAAAAGAGAGCCGTTAGATTTTTGGACGGCGTCTTCTTTGATGAGAGGAGGAGCGGCCGTGCTGCTCTGGCTGCTCGGAATGTTCGGCTTTTTGTTTTCATTTAGAGGGTGCCACGAACCTTATTTGAAGCTGGCAACGCGTTGGAACGGAGGAAGTCAGAGAGTCTTGGTGTCCGAATTCGGGGTGGTAGAAAAGAAAAGAAAATAAGGAATGCACAATACATACCGTATGCCAAGACCGTTAGTTATACTCGGTACTCGGCGAGGCCTCATGACGCCGCCAACGACCGTTAGGCCATTTATTTTGTTTCTTTAGATTTTTTATCGCAACTACCACTTCACCGTGCCCCGGAGTCTACAGCGGAGATCCGGCAGTTTTGAATAATTATTATTATGTCGTTTGAAGGACACTCTGCCTATGCTGCTTCGTTCCTGAAGCCATAAAAATATCTTTATTTTTAGATTATTGGCGCGAAAAATCCACACTGACTAGGGCCTGAGTGACAGCACCCGGATGTTGGCATAGACTCTGCATTACTCAGGCCCTAGTCCGTGTAGATGTTTCGTGCCTACAATCTAAAAATAAAGAATAGCATACACACACATCACACGCTCACGCACTCAAGAGTTGCTCCTAAAGTTCAGTGTCCCCGACGCGTTTTTGTAGCGCTTTCAAAACGATACACTGATACCGCCAAGTGTTCTCCGGCCCAGGAGTTTGGTGACATTAAATACTCTACGGTCCAGCACTTGCAGCGTTCTTTTCATGTATTCTCGTTGGGTGCTGTATTTCACGCATGCACACAAAAGATGCTAATAAAAAAGCTAAATAATTGAGCTAAATAATTCTTGAACTAATATTATTGGACTAATTGTATCCACAAACCAATCTGACCTTGAACTAAACTCATTATTTTGTTTGCACGTGGCGCTAACTTTTCCCGCCCATATTTTTATGGCGACAGGAACGAAGGCGAAGCAACATAGGAAGAGTGGCCTTCAAACGACAATAATCATAATTATTAAAAACTGCCGGACCTCCGCCGGAAAATCTAAGGCACGGTGGAGTTAGCCTAACAGTCGTCGGCGGCGTCATGAGGCCTCGCCGAGTGCGGAGTATAACGGCCTTGCAGTACGGCATATATTCTGCATTCTTACTTTTCTTTTCATTTAGACTACGTCGAATTCTGACGCCAAGACTCCCTCCCTCCTTCGCTCCAACACGTTGCCTGTAAATGAATTAACAAATCAGCTTCAAATAAGGGTCGTGGCATCCTCTAGCGAAAAGAAACAAAAAAGAAAACAAACAAGGAACATTGCGAGCGACAACTCTCATCAAAGAACACGCCGCCCTGTAAACAACTCCCTTTTTATTTATTTTTTATTTTTATTTTTATTCACTTTGTTTCTTTATTTTGTTGGGTCCGACTGTTTTCTTTCTAACGATGCCGACCGTGGCATAGCGTGTTATGGTTCAAATAAAAATTGTCCTTGCTTATTTCGCGCCTTTGATCCCAATAAATGCCGCCGTTGCAGTCGTCCCGCGGTGCTGTTGCTTGCTCGATCGCCGTCGGGGTGTCTCAGCTTCGTCGTCATTGCTATACTCCGTTTCACCTTATATTGTACCGCAGCGAAGGCTAGGAGCGCGAGCTCATAGCGTTGGCAGCTGCCCTTGGTGCACGAGGGCTTGTGCCGCCGAGATGTGCCCTAGAGCAAGGAGCTCGCGCTTGTAGCCTTTCCTGCGGTACAACACAAGGTGAAACAGAGCATAGCGGCGCACCGGCGGGGGCGGTTGATCTGACATACCGCGTTCGGCTTTCTCTAGCAGACGGCGTTCGTAAAATGGCGTCAGCTGTTGCTGGCTTCACGCGGCGGTACCGTGTGTGCTTCCATTCATTCGGCGTTCGTTGCCGTGGTGACGGCGAGGAAAGCAGACGAGCTTCATGTTGCGGAAGAACGCTGCGGCGCAGCGATACCAGGTACGTTCTAAGGCCCTTCCCGCATGCTTTTCAATGGGCGGAAGGCGAACAAAAAGAGTTCGAAATAAGGACTTAACGCAGAAGGCTGCATTTCTCCAGCGCCTCATAATTTGACGAGCCTTCCACGAAAAGCATGTTTTTAGACCGGAGTTTCGAGATAGTATTTTTTACTACAACATGGGTCTAAAGTATCAATGGGCCAGAAATGCTTCAACAAAAAGTAAAGGTCGCTGGTGAGGCCAGTGCGGTTGATGACAGTTCTTCAAAATTAGATGTGTGAAGCTTGCTACAGCCTTTTCGTGCCGGATAGGACTTGGGTCTCTACCTGATCAACTTCGAATGCACATGCACCAAGATGTGCTTTGGGAGGTCGAGCTGGCCACAGCGATTTTTGAGACTGCTACCAGCAGAGGTAGCCGATGTTATGGCTAGGTTGTACCCCGAAGAAGCAGAGGACTACTCTATCGTGAAATCGAGCCTGCTGAGAAAGTTCAGGTTGCCGCCTGAAGCCCTCAAAATAAAGTTCCGACAAACAAGAAAAGACCGTAAGGAAAGCTACTCAAAGTTCGCCTACAGGCTTAAAGACTTTCTAGAAAGCTGGCTTCGTAGCGCCAACGCATTTGAGGACCGCGAAAAGCTACTGGAGCAATTTGCTCTGGAGCAGTTGTTTTTGTTGTATTCCTTCAACCTTGAAGGAATGGATCCAAGACCGACCTGAGGTCGAAGCAATCCAGAAGGCAGCTGATTACGCTGATCAGTATTGCTCCAGGCGCAGAGAGGTAATGGACGATAACCCTGCATTTGCCAGAAATCAGTCGGGGAAGTCGGGCCACTCAGTTTCAAAAAAGTACGAGCCGACTACGGTCACTCCGACACCAGAAAGAGTAGAAGTGGCTTCAGACGACAAGAAAATCAGAAGGAAGTCGTTCGAGAGAAGAAAACCAATCCGATGCTATAAATGTCACCAAGATGGTCACGTGGCTGCGGGTTGTCGTGTGCCTAAAGTGTCTCCGGTTAACTTGAGTCTGGGGAATCCTGAGGACCTACTTGAGCTATACTTGTACGACATATAGGTAAACGGTGCACCCTGCAAAGTTCTGCGAGACACTGGAGCCAAGTACAACTTTGTACATTCCTCGCTAGTAAAGCAATCGGATTTCACTGGTGATTGCGTTTGGATCTGCCAGGCTTTGGAAGATCGGTCTTATAGCTTGCCCGTAGCTAAAGTAAAACTAAAGGGACCCTTTGGTGTATTAGCAACGAATGCAGCGGATTCCGACTGGCGTGTTGCAAAGCTGTCCGTACATTCTATCTAACCGGACTGCAAGGCAGTTGAGCGAGTCTCGTGTCGCGCTCGACATGAATCCTGTCCTAGTAGTAACTCGATCGATGAAAGAGAAAGAAGCACGCGAAAAGGAAATGGTATTGGATGCGGCACTTGGTGCGAGCACCGACGCATCTCACGAGGAAGCGACTGGTGGATCGGGAATGACTACGCTGGTTTCGCCAGACAGCCAAAATTTTCGAGCTCCAACGAGTGTCGATAAGATGATTCTTATCGCAGAACAGAAAACAGATGCGTCGCTAGTTAGGTGCCGAGATAGCGTGGGTAAAGAACTGTCACAGAACGTAGCTCTCTACGAGCGCAGAGGTATCCTGTACCGTAACTTCAAGGACAAATCCGGCAAAGAAGTAGAACAACTCGTGGTCTCTTCTAGGTATAGGGGTGACCTTCTTGAGCTTGCACATAAAGAAGGATGGTCCGGGCACCTAGGCATCACCAAGACAAAGTGTAGGCTTTTAGCCGAGTATTACAGGCCTGGGTGCTTTAGGGACGTCGAAGAGTTTGTTCGCTCTTGTGGCACCTGCCAAAGGACGGGAAGGCCAAACGAGCGAAGGAAGGCGCCCCTCACCCTAGTGCCGATAATTTTGGAGCCTTTTAAGAGGCTCGTGATAGATGTCGTAGGGCAATTACCTGTAACGAAGACAGGTTTTAAGTACATTTTGACTATGCCATGCCCAGCTAGCAAGTTTCCAGAAGCCGTTCATCTGTGTTTTCCCGGATCGAGTTCCCGAGTGAGATCCAGTGTGATCTTGGTAGCGTTTTCACAAGCGCTTTAACTACCAGCTTTTTGAGAGATGTGGCATAAAGCTTGTCCACAGCTCAGTAAGCCACCCTCAAACTAACAGTGTGGATAGTGCACAATCGATAGTGAAATGTATTCTCAGGGCCCTGTGCCACGAGCATGAGAAAGACTGGGACTCGGCTTTGCCTGCGATGCTTTTCGCGCTGCGAGCCTTCGCTCATGAGTCGACTGGTTTCACGCCAGCTGAGTTAGTCCAAGGACGAAGTTTGCGTTCGCCATTGCGATTGCTGCGAGAAGGCTGGGAGAGCAAAGCCGAGAACCCAACGGTGGTGGAGTACGTGCTTTCATTGCTGAATCGCCTACACAGGACGCGAGAGCTGGTTGAGGCAAACATGGAGAGAGCCCAAGCGCGTGGTAAAGTGTATTACGACAAGAACAGCCGCCTTCGCACCCTGAAGTAAGGTGACAATGTGCTGCTTTTGCGGTCGGCCAAAGCAAATAAGTCTAGAAGTTCAATGGGAGGGCCCAGCAACAGTCCAGCAGAAACTTTCCGAGACAAACTATGTCGTTAAACTTCCAGGTCGCAGAAAAGAGGTTCGCATATTCCACTGTAACTTAATGAAGCCGTACATAGAAAGAGGGCAACTTGTCAGCATCGCACTGAACCATCCGGAGGAAGTGCAAGCTCATATTCCTGAGCTGGGGAAAATTGACGGCAGTTTGACTGTCGCTGAGATTGTAGAGGCTACAATGGATAAGAAACAGATGAGTCAAGGCCAGCTTTCGGAACTTACTGCCTTGCTTGACAAGTACCAAAATCTGTTTTCCACCATCCCCGGAAGGACGAACTTGGTCGAGCATGACATTGAACTCTCAATTCAGGCTACGATTCAGTGCAAGGCCTATCGTTTTCCCCACGTAAGGAAAAGCTGTTAAAGGAATCGGTGGACCAAATGCTGGAGCTGCATGTTAATAGAGCGGTGCGAGAGCGATTTGTTCTCTCCTATGATTTTGGCTCGAGAGTCTTGGCAAAGATCCTCGGCCTTGCGTGGACTACAGGAAGCTAAATGCAGTGACCGTAACAAAGGTTTACCCGAATTCCAACATCTGAATGTGCATCGAAAAAGTGAGCAAGGCGAAGTTTATTTCAACCATTGATCTTGTGAGAGGTTAAAGGCATAAACCGCATACCGAACGTGCCAGCAGCCTTGCAGCGTTCATGACACCATTCGGTGCTTTCAGGCCGGTCGTTTTGAGCTTTGGGTTGAAAAATGCTTCCTTTGCATTTTCGATGTTGATGAACTAGGTTCTGGCGGGAACCGAGTCCTTTGCTTTGCCGTATCTCGACGACGTAGCGATTTTTTCTGATACGTGGGAGGACCACCTTCAGCATTTGCAGCAGGTATTTTTCTCGCCTGCATGACGCGGGCCTAACGGTCAAAGCCAAGAAATGCAAGTTCGGGCAAAGCAAAGTGCTGTACTTGGGGCATGTAGTTGGCAAGGGACAAAGACGCCCTCCGGAGCTTAAAGTGCAGGCTATTTAGGATTTCGCTTTACCGCAAACAAAAAATAAATTATATGTATTTCCTTGGGTTCGTGAATTATACCCACCAATACATTCCCCAGTACTCGGAAAAGGTGAGCTCGCTGAAGGAACACCCTTAAGAAAACAAAGCCGAACATGATCAAATGGGATGAGCGGAAGCGAAAGGCGTTCGAGGCTCTAAAATATCCTTTAGTAACTCGACTCGTGATGGCCAGCCCAGATTACACAAAGCCCTTCTTGGTGCAATGTGACGCAAGCTATAAAGAGCTTGGGGTTGAACTTAGCCAAGAAAATGATCAGGTGGCCTGTTCGACAAGTGTCCCAGTGACCCTCGACTCGCCTGTGCTCCTGACTAACTTCACTGACGGCCGGTCGAACAAGTGTCGCTGCCATGACTGGTCTACCGGTGAATGGCGAAAGACCCCAAACGTCGCCTTCGATTAAACGCGCTGCTGTCCAGACGAAGCATCGTCAAGAATGCCGTTTCGACGCCAGTGACAAACACGTGGCGTCCGACTTGTCGTCGCCAAACTTGTTCAAGCGAAGCTAAGGGTCCAGCCGGACTGTCTTCATTGCACAAGTGTGTTGTCCGGTTCCAAACGTTGCTGAATGTACCAAGACTGGTTCGTTCCGTTGTTGTCTTCGCTTTAGGGAAGTGCCAATGCCTGGATGGGGACAACCTTTGGTTTTCGATTGTACCCTAGAAGGCGGAGGAGTTGCTATGTTGTTGTTTCGTTGGTTTCGCTTATCGACTCTACCGATGGCGTCGCCGTCAACCTGCTGCGTCAGCGGCGCGTACTGCGATGATCTGAACCGATAAAAGCGGCTGCGCTTAGCAGCTCGAGGCTCCGGAGGCTCTTCGTCCTGCTGCCGAGATGCAATAAATGCAGTCAGGCCAACTTCAGTCTCCGTCTCGGTCGGCTGCTGGAAACGTAACAACGTCGAGAACAACGTTTAGGACGACTTCAAGGACGACTTCCTAGACGGCGTCAAGAACAACGTCAAGGACGACTTCAAGGACGACTTCAAGCACGACTTCAAGGACGATGTCTAGGACGACGTCGAGAACAATGCCTAGAGGAAGACGGTTAGTACGGCGTCGAGAACGACGCCTAGAGCAGGACATTCAACTAGGCTTTGGCGTACTTGCCGTAGGTGTAGACGCGCTCGCCTCACACTCCATCATACGAAGCACACAACGATCACAGATGAAGTCCGCAGCACACGATTTGCAAACGGCGCTCCTGCGGTGACATAACGCTGATGATCTATGATAACATCACGCTGATGACGTATGATGACGCTTGATGACGTATCGTTATGGACATATTTCGGGAACAACGCCGACGACGCCGACGACGCTTGTTTTTCCGCGTACTGTGACAAGTAAGGTCATCCTAGAGGTCTAGGACGACTCCTAGGACGACTCCTAGGACGACCGCAAGGACGACGCCAAGGACAGCGTCGTCTTTGAGCATACGTTTGAGCGTAGCGTGCCGCGCAATCGTCTTTTTGTGGCCATTAACTCCGAATTTTCTCTCAATGGGGCAAGTAAGGCTTTCGCCTTAAAATCTAACCAAATAGAAGGCACCCAATCGGGGTGAGTAGGCCAGTGCTTTAGACCCGTCAGTCCGGTAACTACTGGGTTATAAAGGTATGTGGTGAACGTGTGACACCTAAAGGAGGCGCGCCAATCCAACCGATGTGCTCGTCAAATGACTCTTTTGGGAGCCCCATCGCGGCTTACTGTCTTGTGCACGCTTCCTATTATCACTTAGCAGACAATCAGATTACGGCGTTACTCATTATGAGCGCCGACAAAGAAATCAAACAGCGCATAAAGATAATACATCCTGCCGTTCTCACTTTGCAAGTGAGAACGGCTAGTTTTATTCATGCGCTGCCTGATTCCTTCTTCGGCATTTTAGTACCGATGCAGGGGTATAAAATGTGGCATGCGCCTTGTCACATTGTCATCGGGTGTAGGTTTCATTGGCTGTGCGGAAATTCTAAGATTTTAAATATATTTACAGAGGTGACATATTAAGCAACGGAGCAAGATACAAGAACCTCACACTTTCGTGAACTGAAAGTGAACTCTAAAAATAACTATACGGGCTGACTTCTCCTGGCGAATATATGACATCGGCCGGTTTTATTGCGCTTTTTTTACATGACTGTTTTTACAACCGCTAATAGTTGTAGGACAACCGTAATATCATACACAGTACTTTGCATGTGATAAATACATTTGTTATTGTCAGACACACGGGGGTAATGTGCCGGGCATGTGATAGAAAACCGAGCCCTATTTTTTCGTCGGTCTTCATTTTTCCATTAAAAGTTCCAGAAATTTTGCTTTTATAATTTTTGAATAACGGTTGGTGCTGAAACCTTTCGGCAACTTGCTCGAATGGCTGGGGCTACGTTCTGATGGAGTTTGAGCTCCCCGCAATATCTAGTTTATATTTGCGGTGCGAAAAATTGGGTTCGGTTTTCTCGCGGACGCCTGGTGTAGTACCGGGAATATTGATTTCATAAGCTCAGTTCAAACAATGCTTTAAAAACAGCCGGTGTCGTTTATAATGCATGCCTTTTCCGTCGCATAAATAATGTTTCGTTTCTCTGTCTGAAGCTAAACATGTGTGAATTTGTCCCAAATATCTAGCAACATTGTACAGTGTCAGTCAATGAGATCGGTGGCTGTTTGAAGGAATAGCAAAAATCGGTTTCAGAACGTATCGAGCTAATATTGTTTTTAAAGAGGGGCCAAGAAACGTTGAATTAATGGTTTATAAATTTCAGTGAACAAACTTACCTGACTAAAAGGTTAGAAGTAAAATCTTCAAATTCCTACCTACAGTGGCCGTGTACTAACCAATGGCGTCTGATTGGCGCAACATCCGATAGATGTCGGCAATGTTCGCCGCGTCAACAACTGGGGGTCTGCATTGAAGGCACCGCGGGTACCGAAGTTTTCAGCGTGAGCTTCGATGATGACACAGCTGTTGTCGTTTGGCTTGTTTCGGAGGTTCCCTTACTCGTTGAGGCGCGCGTCACCCGGCGTAGACTTGTAGGGGTGCCCTGAGGTCGCTTCCGAAACTCTGCCCGAAAACGTCGGTGGACCTCTTTTGTCCCCTCAGGGATCACCCTTCACTTGCTCGTTCGGAGCTAAATTCACCATGCAGATGACTTACACCTTAAAGCAATACGGATGAAAGTTGCACACAAGAAAAGAAAAGCGATAACAACTGGAGAGTGCAAAGCAGACGACATGTATAGCCGAAAATAATTGTTGAAAATAAACAAGACACCACATCCGTTTTGTTGTTCTTGTTTTATCTTCATTTAATAATGCTTTATTGGTAGCATAAAATAATCATGCATTGAAACTTTATGCAGAAAAAGAGCGCGTCGCTTCTGGCTCAGAAAGCTCGTCTGCTATTGCCGAGGTCGAGGATCGCATGCAACGAAGAGACATGACATTGTCTGAAGACTGTCTCTTGATGTATCTGCAGTATGACCGTGGCCTGAGAGCACGCCACCGAAGCACCTCGTCGTCAATATTCCTGGAATCCCAAAAGTATATTGCCCTGCAACCCCGTCTAGACACCCATATTCCGTCATAGCGTCTGCAACCGCGGCACGGCTCAAGCATACCGCCTGTAATCTTACGTGCCGCCATTTTTGCGCTGCTGCGCTAATCAGAGCGCCTTTCTTTAGCAGACGGCCGCCGCAGGTAAGGATTTGTTGTTTTTGTTTTTCACTTTTTAATCGGGTAATTTGTGCAGTGAAAGTTTTATACCCTTAATGCACGTCCTTCAGGCCACCTCTCTAAGCGATTTGAGCTCGATACGTCAACAAACCGAATTATACGGTCCCTTCAAATAGGCATCGATCCACGCTAATAACATTGTAGTTTGCGCTCTTTTTCCTTGCGCCGAAAATGTAGATACGAGAGTAATCATGTGCATTTCAGTGATACTAGCTGACTCTGTGCAGGCACTACACACCGAGTGGATTTGGCGATATTCCTGGTTGCATCAAACGGTGCTGGCGGCACGAAGCAAGACCCCAATGAAGAGCCCTTGACGACGGTTTCGGGGGAACACAGGCTTTCCGGTGCAGAATGCTGGCGAAGTGGCTAAACTACTACGCAATACAGTCAGCTTAAAAATACTCACTATGGAAAATGCGAGCCTTAGAGATACAATCAATTATCAGGTGTCTTCATCATTCGCGTCTCCTAACAGAACACATGTTACGAATCTCACAGGCGAAGATGACGTGATGGGTCCACGGTACCATAAGCGCGTCCGCATCGCCATCATTATCATCATGATCGTCGTATCGGTGTTCGGAAACAGCGTGGTGTGCTGGAAGCTTGTCTTGAGAAGACGGCACCGCCGCGTGTCCAAGGCCCGCGTGCTCTTCCTGAACCTTGCCATAGCGGACCTCCTTGTCGCTTGCATCACAATGACGTCACAGGTCGTCTGGGAGGTCATGGGACGACTGTGGATAGCCGGCGACGTCTTCTGTAGGTTCTTCAAGCTTCTGCAGACGTTCTCCTTGGTGTCTTCTACGTACATGTTGGTGAGCATCGCCCTGGACAGACACATCGTCATCGTGACTCCACTGGCTCCGAGCCCAGATCCGTGGAAACTGGCGATCGCGACCTGGGCCGTGTCGTTGCTGCCGTCACTGCCGAACCTTTACGTGTTTAGGAGCGTGGAAGTAGGTCCAGGCAAGTGCTACTGCGCGTCCATCTTCTACGACCGTCAGACGCCCAAGTACCACCGGCAGATCTACATGGGGTTTGTGTTCTTTATGGTGTTCATCGCGCCCCTGGTGCTACTCGTGGCCTTGTACTCTGGAATATTGTGGGTTATCTGGAGGCACGGTGCTAAGAGCAGCACAATGGGACAGCAGACCGCCTCGTCATTTCCGAGAGCAAAGGTGCGTGTGTCTTGGGTGTCTTCAAGCTTCGTAATTGGCGTCTCCGATGGTTTGCCCACTTGGTTTTTCAAAGGAAAACAAATTGCTCTCTAAGTTTAACAATATTAGCGACGGTTTCGAGTTATGCATTGCCTAAATGTGCTTTCCCACAAATGGGTTTTAAGAAAAAGAGACTGAGGACATGCTCGAGCTGGTGAACACAAGCCATGGCTAAACCAGGGACACAAAAGAAAGAGGAAGGCACTGTAAAACAGCAACATACACCTTATCCGTCGATGGCATTCTTTTGACGTGTCAGACTTTTCCTGCAGAGACTGATATTTCAAGGGATTGTGTGTGCTTACCTTCTTTTACGTGTCTTCCTCTTCCTTTCATACGTCGGGTTTAGTTATGCAAACTAGTATTGGCATGATTGGTGTTTTGTACGTTGCTATATACAGATTTTAATTCGTCGTCTGAGGGTTTTCTGCGAGCACCAGTTTGCTGTCAGTTGACAAGAATACTCCAATACTAAATATCACTTTGATAAGACGATTAAACTTCTTTGATACATTACAGTGTGTCTGGTATTAGTGACGCGAAATCATCTGTTAGCCAGTCACATTGTGTAGCTTGTAGTGTAAAATCGGTATCCAATTAGTCTCGTCTTTAAGTTGACATCAAAAGTGTTAGAGGCTATATTTTGAAAGCTGCATGTTACTTAACCCCCAGAAAACAAAATAATTGTGTTTCATACAAAGCTTGGAGACATTGTTTCTCATGCAATACTAGAGGCACGCGATTCCCAGGGCAACTTCCATCGGGTATCTTGCTTGGTGTATTAAAAGTTGGCTTTCGTTTAATTACCATATCTTTATAACTTTAAATTCGGCGTGAAGAATGCTGGTTACCTATACGCATATGTCGCCAAATTTCAGTTTGTATGTTGCTTACTGCTCTTGTATAAACCTATCATAACTGAAACATTTATTTAACCATGTGGATTCTTTTGAATCGGTCACAAACTATCGGTATAAAAATACACAAAAACAAAACGAATAAAAAATATGCTCTAGAGCAAGCATAACAAAATGAGTCATTGTGGTGACTGTGAAACGTGGTCTGCACAATTTTTATTATGTAAAGCGTTCGTCAGAAAGCAGTATAGGTTAAATTCATATTAAGAACGTTGTTCATGGCGACCTAAATTCGAGTAATATATTAAAGTTCCTTGATTTTGATGATTCAACTCGAGACAGTGGGAACATATTTAATACCTTTGTGTACCCTTGTTTGGGGATACAGATATTTGGATAAACCACATAAATGTGACATTCATATAATTTAAAAGGTTAAACGCGTGAACTGAAACACGGACGATACAAGAAACGCGTACGACAAGGACAGCGACTATCTTTGTCGTACGTGTTTTCTTGTTTCGTCCGTGATATTATTAAAGAAACATTCACTCAGCCAGACTGTCGTTCACCATACCATTAGGAGGCCATAAACCGATAACATATCGGCAGTCTCATATAAAGCCACTAAAAAAACATTTCTTTATCCAACAGAAAGAGAGGCAGCATGCTCACACACTTTTCACCCGTGTTCTTGATAAAGAAAGCTTCAACGATATATCCATCCCTCTATTCATTCGCTGTTTGAACAAACTTTGTAAAATATAAAAGCGGTTCGCAGCCGCAGCGCTTAACACTGAATGATGTTAGGAGGTATACTGCGCTGCGAAGTTACACTGAACAAACACGTAAACTATAAGGCGATATAGTAGAGAGAAAAGAATACGACATACATGCGAAGGGGCAAACTAACTACTGTGTATTTAACATTTCTTTTTTCTTCTTTATACCCAGTTTCGAAATTCGAAGATTGGCCTTATAAGTCTTAAAAGTAAAGAAGGAACTACGCATACAGTGCTCCGCGAGACGCCCCCCCCCCCCCACCGTCAATTGTTACGTACAGCGAGCCTGTGCTCTTTTGTCCTGTCATTGAAGGGATCACAAAATGACTTTTTTTGCTTTGGCCAAATAAATTTTACATTAACCCTTCAATGTTCACTGAATGCAGAACAGGCATCCGTGTTCGTGTCGGTTTATTAACTTATACACAAACAAATTATTGAAATATCGAGTTTTTCTTCTCCAACTCACCGCAAAACAAGCCGCGGCGTAATCTTGAAGGGTGCGACGTTCTCTGGCACCGGAACCGGAAGTTCCCTCGGCAGTAGGAGAATGGAAGTGTGGGCGGCGAGCTGGCTGTGTGCCGGTCGGTTTTAGAGCATGGTATTACTGCGCTGATGGCGCCGATTCCAAAGATATATTTCCTGAATCTGCGCCTCTCATCACCGCGATAGCCATGGACACATCGCAGCTGAGAGAAATTCATTTAGGTATGTTGCGCTACAGCGACAGCATGGGACTGGTCCCATACGCCGGTACACCTGCTGGAAAGTGCGGCGAGTCTTTCAACGAAGACTCCAGGAAGGCTATGTCCGACAAATGTTTCGCTTCTCCTAAAAAGAAACGGGAGTGACGATATCGCGTCTGATTGGTTAGAGGCTCAAATGACAAACGTTTTCTGCGAAAATGAGGGCAGAGACGGGTAAGGAGAGCGCGCCGCCCCCCACCGAACGTGACAAAACATTGACGTTTGGTTTCCTTGCCGTCTCGTCTAAAAGCGGGTCGAGTCCGTCGATAGTCTCCACGTGAAACCGATGGACTTCGTCTCATTTTAGTGATGGGTGCCATTTTGTACCGCGAACAAGGCTCGGTTGTGTTTCTTAGTGTGTGTGACGTGAATGAATAATGCTTTACGAGCATCTGCCGCTGGCAAAAGATGCTTCAAAATGGATTGTGCTACTGCGTCGTCGAGCGCGCAGTGGCGAGACCGGCGAGGCTGCGACAGCGACGCTTGTGTCCTGCAGGGTCGTGCTCGTTTCACGGTTTACCTTTATGTAGACGTTGTGCTTGTGAATGCTTGCGTGTTGATTGCGTGTTGACTGCTATTGATTGTGAATGCTTGCGAAACACCCAGCGTTGCGTTCGTCCCGGTAGTGCACGTACTACGTCGTGTTGACGTGGGGACGCGTTCGAGATTGCCGTGAACCGTGTACTTTTGCTTCATCCTCGTGCCTTCCGCCATTTCTGCAAAGGAGTTTCCGGCAATCCATCGTTACGTTCACGGTACGTGAAATTCTGCTTTGTCGTTAAGGCTGTTTCATGAGTGATTTAGTCGTGAACAGAGAGCATATCAAACTCACGTTTGATATGCTCTCTGCCCGGTCGAGAAGACCATCAGAAAGTTTTGATGATCCATCAAACATTCTTGATGGTCCATCAAACATTCTTGATTGCCCCCATCAGTCCTTCTTGACGGCACATCAGACCTTCTTGATGGCCCATCAGACATTCTTGACGGCCAATTACACCTTGTTGATTGACCATCGCACCTTCCTGGTGGTTCAACAGACCTTGATGTCTCAACAGACATTTTTGATGGCCCATAAGACTTCATTGATGGTGGCTCATGGACCAATAAATGTTTCTGTTTGTAGCTCACACACCGTCAAAACGTTTCTTGTGGTGACTGAGGGACCATCGAAGCGTTTTGATGTTGCCTGGGTGAGACCATCAAAATTTCTCGATAGACCATCAGAAAGTCAAAAAGGCTGATGGTTCTTTTCATGACGTCTTTCGGTGGTGGAAAGAACCTGACTTTCTTCGGTAGTTTCCAGAAGTGGCCAAGAGGAGGCGCTAAGGATCTCACGTCGTCGCGCATGCGTAAATTACAATCGATATGGAAAGCTTACAGCAGCGTGTCTCGATAAGGAGTTTTAGATCTGTAATAATCCGCCTAAACAATTTTCCAATGATACTAAGAAGGTCACGAAGACACATTTATATGGACTAGGATATGTTTCTCCAACCATAGTTCTCTTTTAAACTTTGTTATAGTTCGTTGGTGAAACAATTCGTTTATCCGCTTTGTATGTTTATTTTTTATTTATTCATTTACCCTAAGGGCCCTTTCGGGCATTACATAGGGGGAATTCATACAAAAAGAACACGTTGACAGTAGTAATACACATTAATATACAGAGAAAGCCACGGCACACAAAAAAGCAGTACATATAATCACAAAGTTCAATTGCTGCACTTCAATGGTAATATTATACAAATACAAAAAAAACCAACAACACACTGCAGAACTATGGCTTATCTGCGACGAGGGGCGAACATGATTATGTTTTTTGTGAAATGAAAGTAATCAGGAGATTTAAAAAAGACTGATAATCCTATGTCACTGCGATATCACGCGGTAAGGCATTCCATTCAGAAACGGCAAGGTTAAAAGGAGACTATTTGTATAGGTTAGTGCGTGCAAAAATTGGGGTTACTTTGTTGGGGTGGTCTAGCCGTGGGAAGATATGGTTAGCTGGAACAATCTGTGTTTGACGAAAAGGTGTAGAAGAGTGATATATTATATGAAATAAAGAAAAACGGGCGATCGCCTTCTGTTCTCGAGAGATGCTAAATTTAAGGACTCTTTTATTCTTGTTATATTACAGGTGGTTGAATAATTGCGTGTTATAAACCGAGTAGAATATGTTTACGATCTGAGTGGCAGAGATTATGCCAAAAGATGCACTTTACTTGATAGGAAGTTTATTTACAAGGCGGACGAGTACTATGAACTAAATGTTTACGAGTAAAAAAAAGTTTACAAATCCGTATATGCGGTATTACTAGGCTCACTGAAATCTCGGGCTGACCGAGGCTTAGTGTATTGCACGCTGTCGCACGACGCCGTCATGCCCGGCGTAGACGATGTGGGCAGAGTGTAGATAGCCACGCAACGAACACCGATAAAGTTGCACGCTGTGAAGTCTAGAAAGTAGCGATTGAATTAAGCACATTTTCTCTTCCGTTTCTTTTTCAGATTGATAATTCAACGTTTAATAATTTCAAATAGAAATAATACATGCCATAACCAAAATACTAGCTTTGCTTTCAGGTTTACAAGGAATTTCGGAATGTATCTTAACGCTTCCAATGTTCCATACTTAAAATAATAATGATTACAAAACAAATGTACACATTTGACTGCAATGTAATCATTGTCTTCTGCCGGTGCATATATGTGATTAGGAATTCATACTGACCATTAGACAAACAAACCATCAAACCATTAAACCATTAGACCATCAAACCATCAAACTACCAGACGTCCGAAAATAAGACGCCATCAGACAACCAGATCATCAGCCCATCAAGACTTTTTATGGTGGTCTTTTCGATAGGGTGTTGTTTCACTGTATGCCTAATAATAACAGTAATGATACATGTATTTGCTTGACATATCCGTATTCAAGAGCGTACATGGCCTGAGCCCACCTCCATGTCTGGGATGTGTCCGAATGGGTATATAACGTGGTACGGGTGGTGCTCTTTACCATACTTTTCAAGTTTCGGTTCAACCCTGCAAATTAGCTGCTGTGGTATAGGTAATTTTACACTCAGTTTCCTGTAGTAAAATCTTGCTATATAATCGCGGCGCACGTTTGTGTGACATACCTCAATGTAACGGCCTTCACATTGCTCTACAACTACTATTTTTCTATTCGTGTTCTGTATGCTTGCAGCACGCCAGAAACATTGGGAATATATGTCTGGTAGGGAAAATTCTAGATGGCAGGGTATAGTCAGGCAGTGAATGCAGCAAGAGAGCCATCCCTGAAGACGATAGTTCCTGTTCAGGGTCTCAGCTTGTTTCGCATTACCAAGATTCATAGATTTTGTATTTTATTTCTGAGCTTGAGAAACCTGAAAGTATAGTAAACACATGCCGTGTAGACACTTGGCTCCTTCCTCGGTGCCGCGCAAATTACAACCTACAGTCATTATTTTCAAAGTATCGTACGTGTTAAATAAATATTTCACGAACAACATAGACATCTACACAATTGGCAAAAAAGACTTACTGTTTCAACTATCAAAAACTAATTTTGTTTTTCTGCTTTTTCAGTGCTATATGACCTTGTTTTAGTTTTCTTATCATTCTGGCAAAGTGTTTTATGAAATCAGTTTATTTCTGCCACAAAAATACATTCATGACAAGGGCGCTGGAAAAGGGCTGCACGATTGCTGCGTGACGAGTCCCTGCGCCCTAATACAAGGCTGCAGTTTGTTGTTTGTTGTCCGAGCTGCTGCTATGCATAAGGGAACCCAGACCAAGTCAAGCTGCTTTTATCAGCTTTTTGTCTGAGGACGTACTTCTGGGAACATAAATTTTATTGTATTGTATTTTAACTTGCTACATTACATTGTTTAATAAGTGTTTAAATTAATTTTGCAGGTTACGTCAGTGATGCCCCTTGTTGGAATCCGTCCCATGTCTAGGACCGGAGTCGTGCAAAGTATCTTGCTGTTTGCGTGTCACATTCCCCAAAGACTCCAACCACCGCCATTCTGAAATGTCAGTTCCCAGACATCTGCAGTAGTTAAAGCCTGTCGGACTGGCACTTTCTGCTACTTGACGAGTTTACCAAGAGTGCATGCACTTTTGCAACAGACTGCTGTGGTGTGGCAGTGGAGACCGCACGAGCCAGTGGAGCTGCCGTCTGCTACGCCTGAAATAAATGAACATACCAATGCTGGATGTTGTTTATTACAAAGTGGTTGTTAATTTTGTTTGCTTTGCTTGCAAGCAGCTTGCATCGTCAAGGTTCATGTCAATGTTTCTTGATTTCACTCCTATCACATATTAGGGCACCTAAGCACCTCAAAGGTGTGCACTTTGAGGTGAACAGCCTGAAGGGGTTGCTGGCCCAACAGGGTTTGAAGCTCCAGACTGCCCATGAATGATGATCACAAACTGGAGCTTGCATATCTGAGTGACGACTGAAACCTTTTATGCCTCCTTTTCACGTTTGACTGGACAATCAGGCAGGTTGAATTAACTGTAAGGCATAGGACTTATTGACTCGCACAGTGCAGAGAAATTAAACTTGTTTAATTGTATTTCAAGCAAATGACGTGATCATGTGTGCCTTCCTGACGGATATAGTCAACATGTTATACCAACACTTAACACAGATCGTACTAGAAAACCTAATATATTGTAATTGGTTTCCACATAAGGTGACTCAAATGTTCGTGTAAAATGTAGCAATATCATTAACCCCTTGACGGTCGTCACCGTACGGGGTGATTAAACATTTGAAAGTGCCCGCAAAAACGTGAAATCGCGGACTCCGCAGGAGGTGTCGCTATCTGTTAGGTATTTTGTGAACTATAAACATTATATTCGCGCATTGTTCTCGCATTGCTAGGCTGTTTATGTTTTTCAAGGCTGTTTAGAGTTTTCGAATTAAACGCTCCGTGCACGTGATGCTCAGTTCGCGTACAAACTGCTCTTCTGATACAAACTTCCAAACTGTTTTTAGAATTAAATTTAGGGAGTGGTAACTCATCATTCAACTGGAACGTTTTGTAAAGTACCTCCAGTTAGGAATCCCAAAACCGCATGAAAGTCGCGGAAGCGGACTTTCAAGCGGTTTCTCTTGATACTTTTAAGCCTGAACAGCCTGCAAGCACTGTACCTAAACAACCTGGATTGACGCTTTTTTATACTATTCCTTTGCAAACAAAACCGGACCACTGGAAATCATCGTTTGAGGAAAAATAGATCGACCGTCAAAGGGTCAAGAGATACTCCGCAAGAAAACATTTTGTGAACAGTTCCTGTAAGGTGCAATGTCCATAGATGGTGCACAAAGCACATGCTTTGCGAAGCGGCGAAAACATACTTGATGAACCTTGGAGGTCGTATGCTGGCCTATGAAACCCTAAAGCCTCAGCCGCACTGCTCGTACATCATACAAAAAAGAGTGTTTGCTGCAGACAATTACATGCGGACACGCCTTAAGCACGGTAGAAACCATTCCCATGTATGCACCAAATATGCCTGCAGACAGTTGTTGTACTTGACGTCATACAAGGAATGCCTCAAACAGTGTCTACAGACTGTCTTTTGTTGGATGGTTTCTCTGTGAGACCGCGACTTAAACATTGTACGAAGATGAGCTATGAAATCTGCTGGCGCGAGAGCACTTTTATCTAGAGTGCCCTCATTATACTCCCAGGCGCTCCGGTCGCTCGCGAACGTAGCAAAAAGTTCAGCCCGACTCAACTGCTTGCGTTGCATACGAACACGAACAAAACGGTCGTTTGGCGCTTCGTTGCAATGGTAACTCGTCGTTCCAAATGGTTGCATTCGTTCTACTCAAGCATCTAGAAAACAAAACTCTGCTTAGTGAAGAAAGAGCCACCAAGAGCAAATCCACTCAGCAGAGGACGCACGGAGTTTGGCAGCGCAGGCGCAGTCTGATCTCTCTTTAGCTTCGTTTACTACACCGTAGATGCCGCATGACTCCAAGCATTATAAAATTGGACTATATTCGTGACATCTCTAATTATGCTACAAAATGGGGATCAAAATATTTTTAACAAAATTTTTAAGAAACGTTCACCGGCTATTTATTGTTTACGATCGTGGTGCAGTTGAGTTAGGCTTTTATCTAACAGGCGACATGGATTTGGCACCTCGTGTGCATCACAGTGAAAAGGCAGATATCTTTCGAAGGAAGGACGATATAAAAACGACCGCTTTTTTTTAAATGTTTATAGGAAAAAAAATTACCTTTCTATTTTTGGTTTTTTTTCACACATTTTAGGACGTGCGGTGGATGAAATTCGATTTCAAAATCTTTTGAAAGTTTCTATAAAGCAACGTTCTGTCTGTTCGATACAAACACGCAGACATGTACAAGTTACTAAAAAGAGTAATTAAGTTAAGTTACCGAGTATTGGCCTCAAATGTAATTTGATTAGAGAAGAAAGTACTCAAATAGAAAGTAATTCAGTAAATTCCTAACTGCCGTAAAAAGTAGCAAATCGCTTTTGAAGTTTTTTGGGGGTTTTCAGAAAGCAGATGGGTTTTGATCCGTTTGCAAAATTCTGCTGCCAAATATAAAGCGGCTTGCGCTTTCGCAAAATTGTTTCGACCTTTTTTGTTTTTTGGTCAATCATGTTCTGCGGGTTTATCATTTCTACATTGAGGTTTGGCACTGCCTGAGCTTCATTTTGCAGACAGTTTTCGCTTGTTTACGGTGTTGTGTAAAGTGCGTATAAAAAGTACTCAAGTAAGGTGCAAAGTAAATAAGAAGTTATGTACATAATATACATAACCTGAAATACATAATCCCAAGTATACCAAGTGCAATGTACTTGAAGTGAGGTACTATACATAGAATGTATTTTTAAAGTGAAGTTCAAGTACTTTTAACACAATATTTTATTATGCCTTTTCGCCCCTTATAGAGTGGTTTTATAACTGGTATGCATTGCTTCAGGGGCAATCGGAGGTGCATCAGTTTTGTTGTAAATAGCGGCATAAACTGGATAAAGTCAAGTCGCCACAGACTGGTTGTTGTAGTCTCGCTGACGAACTATTTAACAGAATCAACTCATAAGGTACTTATTTGTATCGGTCTAATAGCCACTGTTAATTCACTTTGAGAAATGACTAGATGACGTCCCGAAAAATGGCGTATCGTCAAGTTTTCACATTACGATACGCCATTTTTTGTTTTCAAATTTGGGGAATGTAGTTTGAAGTTTGGAGTTGTACTTTCCTCGTAAAGTACAACAAAATACTTTAGTAAAGTATAAGTAAATGCTCGGAAAATGCACTCCAATTAAAATACAACTTTTCTAAACGTATTTGAAGTAGTACTTTAAGTATTATGCAATTACACTATCCCAAAACTGCGTGCTTATTATTTTTTGTGTAAAAGTGTGGGGAGAATACTAAGGGTTATCGAACATCTTCGGATCTTGGAAGACTTGCATATCCTGAGTTTCTGAAAGAAGCTTCCAATACTCATAAACTGAGTTTTGGGAGCCACGCAATTCGCCAAGTACAGCACAAACTACGGGAGTACCAGAGGAGCTTCCGAGCGGGTGCTGCATTTCGCTGCCTCCTATGAGTGAGGGTGCAGTGTGTAGACATCATGGACTTGGCGAGAGTTCCCACGTTGATGAGAAGGGAGGACAAACCGTTTTTTTCAAATGCGTCAACTCTCCTTGACCTTCGGGAAGCAGAGAATCCCATCTTTGGCGCAAAACCCGCATTTACTCGGCCTCACTTTCGACGTGTCTGTTCACTCCCCACGCCTCGTAGCAGAGTTGTTTAGTGGGGGCGTGTAAACATTCAAAGGGTTTTGGACCCTCCAAACCACTCCCTCTCCCCTTGCCCACACAACATGCTCCCCCTTCGTAAATATCAACTGATCATCTAACATTTTCTCTTTTTGTGCATGAACCTTTGTTGGTAAGCAAACCTACCACTAAATTTGAAAAGTAATTTATAGTTTGAGTAGAAGGGACCTGGCAAAAATACGTTAGAATAAACTACTAGTTACCGAAATAAAAATGTAATTGGAAGCTACTAACACTGGAAAAGTAGTTAAAGTACAATAACTTGAGTAGAAAAGATGTACTACGTACTTGCTTGAAACACGGCCACATCTGAAGAGAATTTCATTGATTACTTTTGTAACACACTCAATGTAATTTGTAACAGCTTTTTTTTTGAAACACGGGACATGCATTTTTCGTGACAAGGCCGAACAGACCTTGGAAAGTTTACAAGCGGCTGAAATTAAGATAAATATATGTATCTATTCAAAAGCTTAATAAACAGTAACCCAACGTTTTGAGAATAGTTCGGTCCCTTGTTCACGGCTGAGTGGCAAGAACAAAGATCTGATTCATGCAAAGCAGCTGGCTGCACTTCAGCCGGACAACTCAGCCTCCAGACTCCGCGGAGTCGACCCAAGGTTCGTGTGCAATATTTCGTCGAGATAGCTCTGCTATTCAGACAAATCGGTACTAGCAAAAGGCCGGGGTTCAACTTAACCGCTCGCAAGCTTACCCTCCCTGCTATGGTTCCGTTTGTCAAAGACGGTCTTCATGGGTTGGGTCCGGCTACTCGCAAAGAAGCCCGGTTAAAAGCCATCGCATCATATCTCAGGCCGTTTAGCGGAAACCTCACAAAATTTCGGCAGAGTAAAATCAGGTCTTGCGTCACCTCAATGAAGACAAAAACATCGGAGTGTTGTCGGCAGACAAGGGAGACGCTACCGTCGACGTAGAGAACAAGTACGACACAGAGGTGCTAGAGCTCATTGGCAGCAGTTCCTATACCCTTCCCAAGACATCACCTTCAAGAAATACCCAGACTTCCGCAGCCTTTACATGAGGCTCATCTGCATGAATGGATCCATCCCAGCGTTGTACGGTCTCCCCAAGGTGCACAAGACCGGTATACCACCTCGCCCTATTGTGGACTTTAAAACGTCACCTTTGCGCGCTGTCTCCAACTACCTGCAGAGGTTCCGCTCACCCCTCACCCGAAAGACTCCAACGTATGTACAAAACACCAGTCACTACATAGAGCTTGTTTCCGGCTTAGAGCTACATGATGACGATAGTCTCGTCTCTTTTGGCGTGGTGTCTTTGTTCACCAGCATCCCTGTGCCCTTAGTTGTATCTGTTGCAAGAAGCGCGCTCTCGGCAGACAAACATCCCCCGGAGAGAACGTGCCTATCGGTAGACGAGATCTCCCGACTGCTAGAGTTCGGCCTGAACCGCACATACCTCTCATTTAGCAAAAAAGCACTATCAAAATAAATAAAAACAGCGGCACAGATATGGGGGCAGCCATATCTGTGACACTGGCAAACCTCACAATAGAAGCAATCGAACGTTAGGCTCTCGACTCTTTCGAGCCTAAACCCAGACCCTTCCTGTGTTTCGGGGACGACTGCTTCTGCACCCTTAAAACCACCGAGGTGGATGATCATTACCGGCGTAGCTTCCGAGCTTGCAAGCTACGCCGGTAATGGGCTCGAAGTTCCGTCACTGTTTACATTTCATTCAAACCCGATGGTACGTGCTTGCCCTCTTTAGAGAAAAACCTTAATCATTCGGGTTTTTAAAGAAACACAAACAAGGGCTAGGTGCTCCAAGTGTCTACCATCTTGGGTTTGATCGATCGCGGCGTTAGTCAGCCGCCGGTTCCTTTGAGCGAAAAAGAAGTTGCCTTTTTGCGATCATTTGACTGTGACTGAACTGCATTCCCCCTGGTGCCAGTGTCCCCTGTCATAAATGAATCTTGCTTCATCTTTCCTTTCTTCACCTAATACACCAGAGTTGTGAGAACGCGTCTGTCTGGGTTCTTTGTTACTTCCTTTTTTGTCCCTCGCCTTTGTGCGCGATTTTTCATCATGTTCAACGTTTACCAACTCGCCCAGCTTACCACTTTAATCCAACTATTCGTCATGTTTAACAATTTTGTTTTGTGCGCCAGCAAAACAATTGTTCAGTATTTTTACTTTTTTTATTTTCATATTCAGTAAATATTTAGTATATATTCAGTAAAAATACTGAACAATTGTTCAGTATTTTTACTTCGAGGCGAGTGAGGCTATTGCGGCGTAAACAGGGAAATATGAATTTTTGTGAATATACTGTGTATGAAATGAGCACGACTTACTGCCTCAAGGTATTGAAAAATAATGAGAGTAATTTCATTACCCTTGGAAAGGAATAGTAATGTAAGGTCATTACTTTTTTCGTCTGTGGTAATTTGTAACGTAATTTTAATTACATATTGGAAGTCTCCAGAAAAGTAATTAGTCATGTAATTTAATTACTTTTTGAAAGTAATTTGCCATCACTGACAATAATATTCTCATTCGTCGTGGTAAACCAACATCCAGGTGAAGAAAAAAACGACTGAAGACTTTATGCGGGATATATCAATATTCAAGTATGGCCGGCACTTCACCTAGGTCAAGTGGCACATGTCATAAAGTTTAGAAGCCCAAAGAAAGCATATTTTGTACGGGCGATGTTGCCGTTCCTTTCGAAGTAGACGGCGTTCAGTGTCGGTCAGCTGCGCGTTGCAGTGTACAGTGGCCTCGAATCCTGTGCGGCTTCGAGGCTCGTATGACCGAAGACGAATGAGGCCGATTTTGGGTATGCATCCGACTCTTGTTAACGTTTCCGTAAAAATCGCGAGAACAGAACGGAGGAAGAGCAGAACGCGAAAGCATGAGTAGTGTGGTGGCGAGTGCCGGCTTGTCGGTAGCCACTTCATTGTCATACGGGCGGCCCTGCTTATGAAGAGAAGGATAGTGCACCGTACGTTAACGTCCGTACCGCGCGTTGCGACGTCACGGTATTATCTCTAAGGGATGCACGAAGTTTCCTATTTTTTAGTTCTGCTCAACTCTGCTTAGGAATTCAAAGCAAGCATTCACTTGAAAGCCAACGTACACTTCGCGCTTCACATTTTTTGTCGCCTCCTTCTTTCCAATATCCTCTTTTATTTTTTACCTTGCCTCAACTTGGCTCCGCTCGCAGCTTAGGCGAGGGGAGCGCCAAGGGTTTATCTTCCCTGAAGAAAAAAAAGGTTCTACGTCGGCAATTAAGCCGTCTTTGTTCCTATTTGGTGTGCCCTATAATACAATTGGCTGTTCTGAGGGCACACGACGCACTAAGTTTAAAATATTTGTGAATTTTGTCACGAAAAATTAAACGTCGTTCTTGTTTGAAAGAGTGTGGTCGTCCGTGCACGTCTTTGATATTTTAATTTTTTCCTAAGCTGGACACCTCATATAAATAAAATGCATGGAAGCATCTCAAGATCTATTGGTATTTTATACAAAATTAGATTGCTGGTTCTATGCTGGTTAAAACGTCAGTTGTACTATACTTTAGTGTACTCTTATCTCCATTACTGTTTATTAGTTTGGGGTTCAACAACTAAAACAAATATTGATAGGTTGTTTCTTTTGCAAAAAAAGCGATACGTTGTATAGAAAGCCTTCAGGATACTGATCATACAGCACAGAGATTTTTTAAATACAATTTTCTTACCATTAGTCAGCTATTCCTTCTTAAACTTTCAATGCATATTTGTAACGAAATAATCAGTGACCCCACCCGTTTTTTTACGCACTTCTTCCTAGTAGTACACGATACAATCTTCGACACGGCTCCTATAGAATACCTTGGTCTAGGACAAATTATGGACATCACCAATTAGCATACTTAATACCTGATTTCTTAAATAAACATCCCGCTGTTAGAGAAATAATCTCAGATTGTTTATCAAAACACAGGTTTAAAATTAGTATAAAACGGTACCTTCGGTCATGTCACGTTTAGTAAATACTTTTAGATTGTATTTTCATTGCGTATGAGTTGTATTACCTGTTTCATTTATTTCCAAAGTGTTAAGTGCACTAACAATTGTATAAGCTCTGCACAAAATATGCTGTGTTGATTGTTGTTCATGTGCTATTGTATCTTCTTGTACTACTTTATTGTTTATTGTTTTTGTTTTTGCCTGCTGAGCATTGTTAACGGGTGATAGGGCCACGTCAGGCAGAGTTAATCTGCCTTTTGCGCTGTTACCCTAGACCTAGTGTCTAAATAAAACCAATTCAATTCAATATTACCACTTAAATGCTTTAGCTGAGCCTTCTTATTCGATTTTGCTGTTGCTTTAGTCAGTGTGACCAATCCGGGTTTGCATGAGACGCCTTCATTCACTTTTTACTCACAGGGCGGGAGGTAGACGTTGCTTTCCCATGATCTTTCGGGACCAACCGTTCCTTATTATTTGCTTTGCGCGTGTCATCCATTCAGCCTCATCGCAACAACCGACATCAGGAGAACCCTCAGCAGAAGAACCATATGTACAATATAACGCCGTGGCTAAAAGTCAAATCAGCCAACAACGTGAGAGCTACGAAACACACTTCTTAAATTCTAAATCACCAGTTGCGTCGTAAGATGCAAGTGTAAACAAAGCAATTCATGCTATGTGCGTGCAGCGAAAAAGCTCTGAAGGTAAATGACGGATTTTGACCTGAGGTATTTACAGAGCGAGCGCTATCAGAACAGCGGGTGTCGCACCGGACGCAAAACGAACTTGCAGCCAGGCGACTTTTGTTGATTGTTTGCCAGATATTTGCTTCGCGAAGTTCAGCATTCGATACTTTAAAGAGCCCGAAAATCTTTTAGAAACTTTTTGTTATGTCATTTGCGGAGCAGTTTGGGAAACTGCGGATGACTGGTTCGCTCATATATTTAAAGAGAACCTGTAGCGTGCTTAAAGGGGCACGAATCTGCTCTTTTAGATCCTCGTTTTATTGTCATAACTCAATCTACGAGCTCCAAGCCTCCTAAAATCTCGAAATTACATTTATGCGCGGCTGATTTGCATATTAAAGAAGTAATCAAAGATTGCGACACTTACCGCTGACGCAGAACGAGAGATGTCGCTACCGAACCTTTATGAATATGGTCGAACGACGGACCGCACTTGACCGCCACTCGCGAGGGATGAGTTCCAGCGTGGACGAGCGGCTCGTCCACTTCCGCTCATCCACACGGACTGTCGTTCGACCATTTTGCAGCATTGTTCGATAGCGCCGTCTATCATTTTGTGACAACGTCGAGTGTCGCAATTTTTTATTACTTTTTATTATACGAATCATCGGCGCATAAATGATTATTTTTACCGGACGCTTCGAGCGTGTGGATAGAATATTGGCAATGAAACGAAAATCTAAAAAAGCCCTTTAGTGTTCCTTTACAGACAAATGTTATGGTGCAAAACAAAAAACACCTGCTCAGGCCTCCGCTTACTTCAGTCCGACGATATTTGTCTCAAAAAGACGTTAGAATCGAAATGGCGTTTGCTGTGATTATCACGAGTAATTTCAAGCATCGAAGAAAATCCGCTCTCGCGATGTTGCTTCCAACAACAGCAACTAAAAAGATCCATCGAAACTTCTTGGGGGCCCTATGTTGAGCGTCAGGGATTGTTCTCCGTAACTTGCAGTCAATTATTTGTTGACTACCTATACAGTGGACGGGATACGCGAAACACAACGACTTAAAACTCATAAATTTATGGGGTCAAGTTTGCGACGTGAGGAAGGAAACAAGTGCTTGTCTCGAGTACCAACGCTTCAAGGTCGCTCCACATACATCTTCCTCTTCCACTCTTTTATCACACCTGATCTCCGATTTGGTCACACCCACCTGTATTTAATTCGGATATTACCAACATCTACCATCTAGGAAAATTCGATGCAATACTAACGCACCTTGGTTTAACGCTAACCTCAGGCGGCTACGAAACAGGAAGAAAAGACTGTTTCGCGCTGCCAAGCGACTGTCCTCTGAGGCACGCTGGACAGCGTACCACAATGCAAATAATGAGTACACAGCAACTATTAGCGAAACTAAGACACCTTTTTTAATTATACCTTGCCTACCATGTTAGCGAGATAATCCCAAACAATTCTGGAGTACCGTCAATCCTAACATTCAGTCTAACATTGTTCTGCGTTCTTTTGATGGCGTAGATATACCAGTTTTCGAAAGTGCTACTGTATTAAACGATGCTTTTAGTGTGTCCTTCACGGCCACCAATGTTAATCAATTGCCAGCATTGCCCGTCCATACCTTTTTGCCAATGGACCCTGTAACCATAGACGCAATTGGTGTGGCTGGCGTTATTAATAATATGAAACTTTCATCCAGTGCCGGAATTGATGGAATTAACACAAAGTTCTTAAGAAATTGTATCATGTATTGTTCCATAATTTTCTCAAATATTTATATGCAATCTCTTTAACCAGGGTACAGTCCCAAGCGATTGGGTAGTTGGGAAGGTGGTTCCTATACATAAATCTGGTGAAAAGCATGGCCCATTCAATTATCGACCAATTTCTTTAACAAGTGTGCGATGTAACATTCTCGAACACATAATCTACTCGCAGTTGATTAACTTTCTTGAATCTAATGACTTTTTCACAAACTCGCAGCATGGCTTCAGGAAACATTTTTCATGCAAGACGCAACTAACATCATTCACTTACGATCTTCATCACTATCTCGATGATCATTACGAAGTTGATTGTGTTTTTTAGATTTCTCCAAAGCCTTTGACAAAGTTTCCCATAAACTTCTACTTCATAAATTACAATCACTTAACATCGATTCGTGCATACTAAATTGGATTCATGCATTTTTGACTAACCGTCTACAATTTGTTATGGCTAATAATACCAATTCTAGCTCTGTTCCAGTTCACTCGGGTGTCCCACAGGGCTCCGTACTTGGCCCGCGGCTCTTTCTTATTTACATTAATGACTTGTTACTAAATATCTCCTCTTCCATCTGCCTCTTTGCTGACGATTGCGTAATCTATCGGAAAATTACTGACATATCTGACACTTTCCTTTTACAATCTGACCTTAATCTGATAACACTATGGTGTAACCAGTGGTTAATGGAACTAAACACTGACAAATGCAAATCAATGAGAATATCACGTTCTCAAAATGTGTGTCATACCTACCATCTTAACAGTAAACCTCTCGCTACAGTGTCTGTTTATAAATATCTTGGAGTTCATATAACGTCTAACCTTTCTTGGAAGATACATGTCGAATACGTAGTTAACAGTGCTAACCGCATGTTAGGGTACTTGAAAAAAATTTTTTCTCGCTCCGTCTTCATTAAAACTAACCATGTACAAAACTCTAATTCGTCCAAAATTGGAATATGCTGCAGCTGTATGGGACCCTGCTCACTCGTCACTAATTACCATGCTTGAATCCATTCAAAACCGCTCAGCCCGTTTCATTCTGTCAAACTATCACCGCACAGCCAGCGTCACTACAATGAAAAACACGTTAGGTTTACCATCCCTTATTCATCGCCGTAAAATATTTCGTTTGTGTCTTTTTCATAAAATATTCCACCAAAATGCTGTCCTTCGTCAAAAACTAATTAACCCACCATCCTACATCTCCGCTCGCATTGATCATAGTCATAAGGTCGGCATTCAAAATTTCAAAACGTCGCTATTTCAATATTCTTTCATGCCTCAAACGTCCTTGGATTGGAACCGCCTTCCCGCCTCGACTGCCAACATCACTAATATTGTCCTGTTTAAGAATGTTCTTACCAATATGTGCACATTGTAAATATTTATAGCTCACTCCCCTCTTCAATGTATTTACCTTGAGGGTATTTGAAATAAATAAATAACTACTTGCTTCCCAGCATTAATCGACTTGGCGTTGGGTCGAAGCCATCCCGATCCAGGATATTCGTGCAGAGATAGAAGTCACCCAAGGTTTCTTCAACGGTCGGATGTTACGATTCTGGGTACCCAAATGTCTTATTAAACATCGCGGTCGCCAGTTTGAGTCTGCTCTATTTCGATTGATCATGGCCATACTGGACTCTTGAAGACTTCGTAAAATCTCACATCACCTCATATGCAATAGAAATGTGGCACGATTTCATCGATCAGTCGAGTCTTCACTACGTGCGCAAGATACCGACGCTAGATGGACTTCCGAATTCTCAATTGTTTTTCTAGGGCTCCCCACTGCCCCGGGGGCGGACATCGATTGTGGCGCGTTTGAATTTCTCTACTTAACAACCTTAGTTGAAATCATAGTAGTCATATTTATTTCATGGTTATGCACCGATAATGAGAGAGAGGAGGAGACGAGAGCGCTTGGTGATGTCAGAATGCCGAGCTCTGATTGGAATGGATAGTGGGTAGACCTAAAGCTAGCTGCCTTTGTGCCCACTGCACTCTTCGAACGCATTTGAATGCGAAAGTCAGACGCTAGGCGCCGGCTTTCCGCGTTCTAACGTCTTCGACGAGTGGCGTTGACACAAGGGCAGCTAGCCTTCGGTCCGCCCACTAATGACTGCAATCAGATCTTGGAGGTCTGACGTCACCACGCGCACTCTTTTCCTCCTCTCCTCGGTGTCTCGGAGCATAACCTAGATAGGATTTGAACCCGGAACTTAGCGAAATCAGTAGAAAGGAGGGACGCGTGCGTGATGTCTCGGATATCAGCATATCTGTTATCGAGCCGTTAGTTTTTGCGGGTTGGCCATAGGATGTAAATATCTCGGTATTTCCCACCACCGGTGGTCGTGAGTTTTCCCTCAATTTAACCTTTACACGATCCTCTTCGGTAGTTACACGACATGCCGATACCCAAGTATGAAAATATGATTTATTTCGTTTATATTTCCAGCGTTCTCGTTCTTTTTCTGCCAGCGGATTGGCACTTTTCTCGTCGAAGCGAGAAGGTATATGGAGCTTGTCATTTGACAAGCATAACGGGACGCCGCTTGACCGATCCAAGTTGCAAACTATTTTCTCACAAGTTTCTTTTGTAGCAGAAGGTACGGCAGCACAAACGACTTATACGGTGACGGCGCACGGCTCGGATCCTAAAAGTCCCCGGCGGTGCAATAGGTGACGGTAGAGCGGCTTGAGGTGAAAGAGGTCGCCCATTTTACAATTATCTGGTGATAGCTTTCGACGTCAGATGTCATCCGTTCACTTGCGTGCGTGAAGACAATATGGCGCAGCTGTTCGAACACTTTCCGACGCTCTGACTTCGCCCGTAGAGTCCGGTTTACATCGCCATCTTGCGCCGACAACAAAACTTCCCTACTGGTTACGTATCGTGACCTATTCGTGAAACAGAAAGAGGCTCTGTGGGAAACCGAAATCCTTTTACGCTTCTAAACGAATGAGTGCACAAGTCTTCTGGCATGGTCCATGAGACTCTGCGTCTCGTACGAGCGAGTTTTCAAAGAGATAAGCTCTTGCCACCTTGCTTGAGGTCCACCGCATTTTGAAGTGCGTGTGTGAGCATGACGGAAGTATGGTCTTTTAGTTTGAAGAGTGCCGAGAATTGTTCCAAGAGGCGCCGGTGAGGCAGCTCTCTAGGATGACGGAACGTTGCCGGAACATTTGCCTGAACAGGATCAGATTCTTTTCAATTGTAATAATTGTCGGAAAAAGCTCCCCGTAGTAGCCATGCTTTCTCATCTGCAAGATTCCGATAGCAGCAAATAAATGAAAAACCAAACACAATAAATTGTGGAGTATTTTTTTCTGCAGTTACAATTTTAAGGGGTACTCACTAAGAACTAGCAGTTATTTTGAGGTAAAACATTTTCGTGACAATAAAATATATAAACACAAAGTAATCACCTGCAGCAGTTCGATTTATAATATATCGATGTTGGTCCAAAAATTCAAGCTCCGTATTTCGAAGCCGTGGTAGATGAAGCTTCACCGATAGGGGCTTCAGTCTTCTGTTGCTGTTGAGAAGCATATCCATGCTGTGGAAGAGTGAACTCCACCCAGTTATGCAGAACGTTGGAAGCTGTCGTGCAAGAACTGAAATAATCTCCGCAGACTTTCGACGGTTGCACGAGCTCCATTATTTGGGACATTTGGCCATATAGCAATATCGGGGAGACGAATACATATTATTTATAAGAAATATTGCACACTTTGCTCATTATGGCCAAATTGAGTTAACTCCGTCTGTCCCATTTATGAGCGCAGCTCTTAGGCGCCCGTTTCCACGTTGAGCGGCGTCGCCGTCCCATAATACAACGCTCGCGGTTACGCCGTCGGCGTTGCTGTCGGCATAACCGCGCGCGGTGCATTATGTGACACCCCGCTAAATCAAGCGGAAAAAAGTTCCCGCTATATTTATCGGGGAAGCTTAACCCGCTATATTTAGCGGGGAAATTTTCTATACATTTTATGGGAGGCGAGGAGGAGAGGAGGAGGGGAGGATACGTATGTGGAGGAGAGGCATACGTTCCCCTCCGTACCCTCCCGTCCTCCCCCTCCTCAAGAGCTGCACTCTGATTTTGAGTAATATTTTTGATGCATTTGTTTTTCATCAGCATAGGCAGTTTATCTTCGAGACTTACGTCGAGACATTGAATCACGTGTTGTTGTTCTAGTGTGCGCTGCTGTTCTATTTCGTGTACTCCGAGAGACTGTTTACACCCTCCCCTAGCATGTTCTCATTATGGACTGATCGTATTTTGAAATAAAAAAGTCCAGCGTTAATAAAAAATAAATTAACTGGGTGAGCTAGTCAGCATCGAGCCAGCTGATATCAATCCACAGTTACTGACACGGATAAGAACGGCCGGGCGTGTCTCTCGAACGTTCGGCTTCCAGTACGTGCTTCTGGGCTTCCGCCGTGATTTGGCTTCGCACTCGATGGCAAGAGACGCCCATGTGTTGTCGTAGGTAGTAAGCTCACGCTGAAGTTGGGACAACAAAAGCTCCTTCCTACCCTTCTTTACTTGTCAGTGACTAAAAAACGAATATGAAAGCCTGTTCCTAAATATGAACAAAAATAATCTACTAAAAAATGCACACATACGACCCGTAATTTATGATATCACCCGAAAACAAATAAATGAAAATATTGCCAAGGAAGCCAATATAGAGCAGTTTTATCAGTGGACTTGACAATTTTAAGTGTTCCAAGAATCTTCTGCTGTATCTTGTACAGACATTATATAAACAAAACACACCGTACTTTCGATATTCTGTGCCATGAAATAAATATCGCTGATTAGAAAATGATGAAAGTCGGTAAGAAGAGTGCATTGTCATTGATCTGTCTTCGCACAGAGAAATTATGGCAGACAACCATTGCTAAACTTAGAATTGACCTCTGCTTCTTTCATTATGAAAAAATGCAGATTATGCGCCTACCGAAAAACCCAGCATAGTTTTTCACTATCTGGCTTTTGGTACTGGAAACCTAACTGGAAGTATTTCTATAACATGAAATCCAGATTGAAGACAAAGAAATAACTTAAAAAACCTGCAATTCAGAAAGAATCCAGATAGATTTCCAGTTTCATAATCCAAATAGTGAAAAGTTTTTTGGTAGAGTTATCTTGTATTACGGAATATGGGTTGTAGAAGTACATATGTTTTTTTTTTCAATATGGCATATTTAACCTCAAACAGAGTCCTCACACGACGTCTCCTTGCATTTTTACGTTCTAGGTCAAGACCCTCAAGATGACCGTGGTCGTGTTTGGCGCGTTCCTTGTCACAAACGTGCCATACATGGTCCAAGAAATGATCCTGGCCTTTGGGAACCCGGGAATCCTGGACCACAACGTCGTGGCGCTGTTCGGCGTCATCTCCGCCTCCAACAGCGCCATCAATCCCTACATCTATCTGTTCTTCCAGCGATCTCAGCGACAGTGTAGAGGATTCTGCAGTGCCCTGCTCAAAGACGCCAAGAACTGGTTTCTATGCCGTTGTCTGAGCAACCTCCGCAGTTCACTGTCGCAAAGCTCTGCTGTCACGATGACGTCAGTGAAACTTAATGAAGACTATGTTATGACCAGCTTGCACACGGGCGGACACGTTGAAATCCGGAGTTAAACGAAGTTGATGTATGATTTCATCTGCTGGGGATATCCCAATAAATGCAAATTCTTGGAGTTTTCGGTTTAATCTTTAGTTATAAAACCCTTTCGCTAAGGGTGAAAGACGATGAGGTTCCCTGCAGCTCTGATATATTGATTGCACGATTAAATTTTCGGCTTGTTGATTACTGCGACGTGGTGAGTGGGGCTGTCATGTCCTCTAGTTGGTCACATATCGGAAAATTCAAGAGAGCGGAAAGGTGAAGGACACAAGTTAGGACACGAACAAGGGTAGTGGAAGACAAGCTCAAAGTGAGAAATCTGATAAATAAACAGATAGGAAGGTATCCTATCAATTTAAAACGAACTGTGTAAGAACAGTTTTCTAAAAATTACATAAATTAAAAAGAACATGAATGATTCAAGACCATTCTTAAAAATTATTCAAGAAATATTCTTGTACAAAAATTCTAGAATTACAAATGTGATTGAAGCATTGGTCTTGTATTGAATTTATAAAATTTACAAACAATTCCTGTTCATAGTTTCAAATTAATAATTATACACAATGTTGCGACAGGACAAGTTCGTCTTTAATAATATTTATATTAATAAAATATTAATAATAATATTAATAATAATAATGTTTATTTTATTTGCCCAAAAACAACCATGTTGGTCTCCTCATTGGCACACACAAAAATATAAAAAGAAGAAACAGCACACGCACAGCATCAAATGTACAAATTACCATGACTACAAATAGTGGGCACACTACACACAAAATATAGTACAGTTGTATTCCGTGACAATGTCCAAGCGACAGAATGCGATTATATTAAATAAATTTTCCATACGCGACAGTAGTGAGAGTTTAGACATGGATTGAACGTAAAAGACAGCACAATTTCTGGTAACGTGACAAAGACATTGTAAATCAATAGAATTCAAATGTAGATTAGCATCAATCCAAACATTTACCAGCTTGCGAAAAAAAATTCCATCGCGCTCGATTCTTATATGCGACAAAGACCCAAGTAAAACGGTATTAAGAAGAAATTCATCAATCATAATAAAAGCGACGCTGAAAGTGTCTTTCATATACAATGCGTATCTTTTTTTTGTGCGCGGATTCAGAGCTTAGAGTTTCTGCACGTGTTAGAGAGTTCCAAACTATCGAGGCCAATTCAAGCCGAGAACAAACTAAAGCACAAAATAAACGAATTCTACAAGCAGAGTGTCTCAACTTTTGAGTTATACAAGATATATTACCAAGTGTATTCATCACACGTCCAAAAATAAAAAAAAATATGAACATTCAGTAGACTACGCGCTATTAAGGCACACACCGAGATCTTTCATAACAGTCGCGCGTTCGATAGGAGTTCCTACCAAAGAGATAGTAAAGTGCATAACAGCGTGTCGTCTGCTCGGAGATAACCTTAGTTTTGGTAGGATTTAGGAGCAAATTATTGTAGCATTAGCTACACTGGCCGAGGTTGAGCAGTTTCGCGTGGCTCTCATAATGAACCGTACTCCGTGCTGCGCAAGCGCGATTAGCAGCGACGTCACACGGCGCACAGCTGGCGGGGCGGAGCCGCTGCTGCCGCGGGCTCTACCACCACCGCGCGCGCCTCGCCGGTCTTCGCATCCCAGAGGAGGGACGTCGTAGCCGCGGCAGACGCACTGGCGCCGCCACGTGCCCAGCCATTTGCCTCCGTTGCGCAGTAGCCAACGCTATTAGATTAGCTCAGTAACGGAACTGCTCATAGACGCTGCGTGCACGAGCAGTACCCCCTCACTCACCACGACTCGCCCGGCGTTGCTCAACGCGCCGCCGGACTGCTGCTTTGGTAACTGAATCGGGAAACGTTCGTTTCAACGTTACTAGAAACGTAAAAACCACCGGAAAAACTCTTTTTGTAGTAACTTTTATTGGAGTTTACTACAAAATGAGGGCGCGTAATATTTTCTAATATTTTAAGTTTGCAAGGTTTTCAGCACAATTAATATTGTTTTTATACAACCATGCCTCAGCGGTGATTTCAGGTAGCGCGTCCCTACCTGGGTGCATCTTAACTTCGGCGGTATTTCGCGGCGCGTCCGCTGGGGAGATGGGGGTGGCACCCCTGTAACCTCTTCCACCGTATCTGTTTCGGCTCCGAAATGGCCGATTGAAGCCAAAATAGATGTCACGTGCAGTTCCTCGAGTGAACGCTACGGGAGAAATGGCGGCGCTGTGATCGCCATTTGGCGCTTCAGCTGTGCTCTTTGAAACGGACAGTAATGAAACCAATATATAGATGGCGCTTCAAACGACGGCTGCGGATTGAAGTGAGTGAGTGGGGGAAGTACCCCCTCCGCGGGAGTTCCACAACTGAGGTAATCTAGTAACGTTGGCCGTAGCCAAGTCTGACGCTGCACCGGAGCTGTTCGATAGCGCCTATCATTTTGTGCGCATAAGCTCGCGCTACATATATCCTGGCATAGCCGAGCTAAGCGACCGCAATTTTTAAGCTAAAGACCATTGTAGTGTGTTATTCACGTCGTACTGAACATTATTGCAATCAAGAGGAGTAGCAACGCGCATAAAAATCTTACTATCATCTGCAAAAATTCAGAGCTCAGCTTTTTTTGATGCATGAGGCTATATCGCTAACAAATAACAGAAACAGAAGCGGCCCAAGAAGAAACCCTGAGCGATACCTGAAGTTGAGCAAAATAGTTTAGAATGGACACTAGAAATTCGAACATAATTTGTACGACATGACAAATTGTTTTGAAACAACTAAAGTAGTTCAAAACAAGAACCGTACAACAAAAATTTTAGATGCAAAAAATCGAGATAAACTGTGTTGAATGCTTTAAAGTATCAAAATAAATAGCATCTACCTGTCCCCTGTTCGTAACAATTGCTGCAGTGAATTATAAGACCGTCCCGTAATATACCCGTGCTGCGAAGCAGCTAAAGTTTGATGAAAGTAATACGTTATACGTTTATGAATAGCGTTCTCAAATAGCGTTCTCAAACACCACAATTGACAATTGTGGTGGAAAGAGGTGAGACCTTTGTTGTCTTTGGCTTTGTAGGTCGAGAAGGTCGAGAAGGTTTTGTGGTGAGGTTCGTGGAGTGTATATGAGAGGGTGACCGAATAAAATTGTCTTTAGCTGCACTCTAAGAAAAAAGATGGTCTCAAAGGACTAACGGCGGCATTTGGACCTCTGAACTCCCATTTGCTCCCCGAAGAGACCATCTGGTTCGAGCTGCGTACACCGTGCGCAAACGCTGAGGTTTAACTGCACACGACCGGGACTAACAGAGGGGCGCGGGGAGCAAAAGCAGCGGAGAGGCGCGCGGGAGCAACAGTGCGGGAGCAAAAGACGCGCTGAATGATGGCGGCGTCTGCTGCATCGCCGATGGCCAACGTTGGCGACGCTCTTACTGTTTCGGAACGCAGGGGAGGTATCCACAGACAATCGTAGCATCAAAAATTGCAGGAGGCGCCATGTTTAAGGGTTGGAGCTCACTTTATAACGACCGTGGCCTCTGTTCCAGCCGTTCCAGCACGTCGTGGAAGTCAGCGATGACTCGAGCGCCGCCATTGTTGATGCACTGGCCATGCGGCTTTTGACCGTTGTCCTGTGCGTCCTTCCCCTTTGCATGCTTCGAAACGTGCTTTGAAAGCGTTTATATTTTCTTTTTGGTTTAACTGGGATGAAAATCGCCGCATAGAACGTTTTAAAAATGTTTCCAAAGACAAAAAAAGGTTAATTCTGTGTTTTTTTCTTTTTGTATTCTACTTGTTTTTTTTTCTTTTGTTTTTGTTTTCGCAAGAGACGATGCGTGTTTGCCTCGGAGACGCGCATGCGCACAGTGGGGAAGCTATGCGGGGAAGCGAGAACATGGCTCCCGGGAGCCTATAGGGACGCTGTTTTATAGACTGTCACAAATAATTACTGTGTGTACCGTTACCTCTTTAGTAAGAGATACACTCCTCGGAAAGTTTAGTAACAATATTGGAGAACAATATTAGTGCGAAAGCAGCATCATATTTGTAACATCGCTCACGGTTGAGATGGTCACTGACAAAACGACTCCTTTCATTTGATCAGTATAAAAGGCGCATGGGTAGCTTTCGGTATTGGCGATTGAGTTAGCGTGGGAAAATAAAGAAAAACATTTGAAAAATAGTGCGTCATAGTGTGTCATTTGTGCGTGTGTCGTCTGTGGTTCCAACTCATTGTCTACGCTAAATGCATAATATGCGTGCAAGAAGAAGTGTGCAATGTGATATAAGCGTTGGGAATGTGATGTGTGGTAAAAGATCTAAACCAGCGATAACATATCTTTTTCCTAATTTTGAATTTGACGTTGACTAGCGCCACCTATGTGTGTAAGGGCGCAATTTAGTAATAAATGAGGTATGGGCGCAACATTTAGTCCCAGTGGCCTAAATGCAAGGGTGCAAAAGTTTGTCCTGGAGGTTCAACTTTGAGGGACTCACGGTAGGGGAGCGAAGGTTGCTCCCCTAGGGGAGCAATGGTTGTGTCAGCGTATATGCTCCCTTGAGGGAGCAAGTCACGCTCCCTTTTTCCTAAAGTGTGTGTTAGAGCCGTGTCCTCGACTGTGCATTTTCTTCTACTTTGAAACTTTCCTCTTTTCCTGCCTCAGTCTCGGGCTAAGAACAAAATGGTTAATCTTATAAAAGTCGCACAGTAAAGAAACGTTCCGATAATTACTGACAACCGATGAATCACCCCCCCCCTCAATATTGGCACGACAACCGCTTCCTTCCATAACAAACTCCAGAGCGAATTAACAGGTTGAAAATATGTTTCAAATGGGTGGAAACAAGACACCGCAACCTTAGATTATAAAGCTTGGAGTACAGTCTACGCTAGTATATAACTTCTGTTACAGGTTTCTGATACATTCCTTACCTTCATCTGTAACTATTAAAACTCCATAAAGCGTCCTGGCAGTTTACTTCTATGTCAATAGTCTGAATAATTGGCTGAACAAATGTGTAGCATTAGTAAAATAGTCTGGAAAACAGCCGGCCACCTCTGGTGCGAACCAAAAATACCCAATGATTTCATTAGGGCAATCCCACAGTGACATTTTACGTGCATTGCTACAAGTGTGCTGTTTCGCAAACTTCTAGAATATTTTGGGACGGCGGTTCAGACTACGCTCGACATCATCAAGATATAACTGTCTATCGCGCGATTACAATTTTTTGGGGGCAGATAACTATAAATACTGGATTTTATTGTGCCAAAAGCTAGAGTATATTTTTTGGTTTATGAAAATATTTTTTTTTCTGAAGGTACACTTTTAAATCATTGAAACGTAGTCTGGTTGAAAGGGAAGTTGAGAAATTCGTTTTGGGACAAAATGCCGATCGCTTTTTGCACAACTGAAGTAAACACTTTTATCGCGGGATTGGTGTCATCTAATGCAAGAACATCTCATCCTGGTATAGTTATGATGATATCCACACATTTCCTGCTCATCTCTTTTGGGGTGACAGTAAGCACTGGGTCTGTTCGATACCTGCAACCTTCTTGGAAGCCATATTCGAACCTTGAGAGGAGGACGATATCCATCTATTTGTACTATAGGTTTCGAAACGGTACTAATTGATTCGATTAGAATATTTTGTAACACTAGGGCAATTACATTACCCGCGGAGTTTAAAAACTTTAAAGCTGATTCAGCCCACAAAAACGTATAAAACATAACACCCCAGCTGCCCTATTTGACGTCATTAAAACACCACTGCCATGGGCTTACCGACCCCGGGGTGGGGCGGCAACGCTTGCCCCCAGTTTTCAGAGTGAGGGGGGAGGGGGCAAGGCATATGTTTGCCCCCTGAAACAGCCGCCACTAGGCAGGGCAAACACTGGCCGATGGCGCCCAAGCGATACCAAGGGTACCACCCCCCGGCCCTGGGGAGGGAGGGGGAGGGGGGGGCTCGTCTGCCCCTCTTCGCCCTCAAAAATAAGTTAGTACGCCACTCACCACTGTTTACAACGCTCAATGATCAACATATTCCAGCAAGGTTAAAATCTCCGGATATTTGAACTTTGTACCTATCGAATTTTACTTGTTTTTCCATCATTGCAAAGGGTGTAATAAATATTGAATGATTGCATAGCAGTGGAAAATAGTAGTTTCCCATGACGTAATTAAAGCCATCGGCACTCTTGATTTCTACCCATGAAGATTCTGGATACGATTCTAGGTCGAACCTTTTGATGTGACTCAAGTGAAGAGTGAAGCGCAATCAATACGCCTACACATAGTTTTTGCCTTGTGCTAATATAGTCTCTTTCGCGGCGGTTTACAATGTAGTTAGGTATAAGTAATTACAATTCGGAATGCCATCGCAGAGCCATGCTTAAGATAAAGAAATAACGTCGAAGTCGCTATCCTATTGAAAAATCCACCAGACTAGGGTCTGGTGCGTTTCTGACGTTTTCTCCGGAGCAGAAATTCAGAAACGGGTTTGGCGTGTTCTTCTGGATTGACGTGGTCATGCATGCATGGTATAATTTAGATGCAGAAAGGACTGCTGATGGCAACAGCTAGTAGATTGTGCAAAATAAACACCAATATTTCTCAAGGTTTAGGTGTTCATTTTGCCATGAAACAAAACTACAAAAACAAGCAGAATAAAACTTACTATTTTATTTTATTTCCAACACGCACCCCGCGCACACATTCCCTTGCACACAGGGCTGTCCACGGCTCTTTTCTTCTATGCCGTTTTTGTCAGCGCACAAAAATGGCTAATATGACGGCTTGGGCTAGTTTGTATTGCATGACAAAATCTACAGTGCATAAAAGAAAACAAATGCGCAATCAGCTATTCATAAATAAAAATAACTTTAAAATAATAAAATCCCAACTACAACAGTAAGCAAGGAAGTTCTGTCGTGTCCAGCCTGATAATCAGAGTCAATTTATCACTCGGCCGCCTTGCCGCGTTCAATCTGCTTTCCCCTACCTGTGGGCAACATCATACAGTCAAACGCGATTATATCGAACTCGCCAAAAACCGTCTACCCGTTCGATATAGCGGGTAATTCTATATAAACGCTTTAATGAATTTGACAACGAACAACCACGCTACGTTTAGAAAAGTACTTTACTCTCAAAGGGGCGTCTGTATGTCATGTGGGACGCTCACCGCAGCTGTTCAGTGGCCGCTTCTTCGTTTTTCAAGGTCT
Organism: Ixodes ricinus; assembly: GCA_037355805.1. Taxonomy (NCBI): domain Eukaryota; kingdom Metazoa; phylum Arthropoda; class Arachnida; order Ixodida; family Ixodidae; genus Ixodes; species Ixodes ricinus. The sequence continues at coordinate 44,999 of JAZHYW010023401.1, forward strand.
CACCGGCTCACCCTCTCCTCCGCCAAATACATTTTTTTTCCGCGCGTTTAACACGGCCGTTGAAGAGGAAAAAAGCCAGCTTTTCCGCAAGCTGGCTTTCCCCCAACAATTGCGTCTGCTTGGGAGGAAGCCAGCTCTCGGAGCTAAATCAGCGCTCTTGGCAGTTCGATCTATCGGAAGACGCCAAGATTTTCGTTCAATTCAACCGCATTTTTCACTATGCATTTTTATTGCAGCCACTAGTTCGTTCACAAATAGTTTGAATTAAGCGGGTTCGATATTATCGGGTTTGACTGTAGGTCGAAGCTCGTGGCCTCACTCCCAGTGTGCAAAGCAAGCGCTGCGCCCCACGTGGCATTTCTCCTGGTCTGCCCACATTCACCTCGTCTCACCTCACAGTGCCTCTCACTGTACATGTGTGCTGCACAAGGCAAAATCAACGATAGGTTCATAAAAATTACAAATTATAGTAAATTATAACTCACACTATACACACATTATGTGCACAGCTAAGCACAGCACAGTCACAGGAGATCATGTACCCTTCCAGGTTGATTAGAAATACCCACCTGTCAGAGCGTCAATTTTTTTCGTGTGTTAGGGGCTTCTTCCCCACTGCACCCTCCTAGAGGAGACGACTGCACGCTCGCCCTGACACACTCCTATCGAAGAGCTCCGCAGGCTCCCATAGTGATCGGCTGACCAATCTGAGAAAACGGCCAGGGGTGGCAGCCTTTTCCACTCATTGGTCGGTTGCTTTTTTGTATTTTGACCGTTGAAAACAGCTCCACGTCGGCTGCCGCGGACGCGGCTGCGTCGGCTGCTCGACGGCGCCTGTGCCAGTGGTGCGGTGGTAGTTTTTGTTTGCGGCAGCGGGCAGTGGCGTTGAGCCGTTGGTTATCGGTCTAGTTCGTCTACCAGTACGGCGAGCAAACGGTACCTTGTCTATTGCTCGACTCAGCGGTGCTCTAATTATGGTGGCAACAGCTTTGTCAAGTTATTTTGGCTCCCAAGTGACGAAAGGTAAAGGGAGGGGCTGCTATACTTTTGGTTATACAGTTTCGGATTGCCGAAAACGTGCTGGTGCATGTTCCATTATGCTGGAGTTATTGTAGAAGGTCAAAAGGGATAGGGCGTTTATGTTAAGATGAGCGGTGTGGGGGATTGCTGTTCTAGCACCGCAGCTCGGTAGCGCGTTCGTGGAGCAGCTCGCGCTGCAGAAGGAACCTGCGAGAGCGCGGCGATCGAAACACTGTCGCTAATTACTATTAAGTTAAATGTGTGATTGCATGTTCTGAATACTTGAATAGTAGTTTCGTGTCGTTTTTTTTACTTTTTTGTGCCAAAAATGAACGTTTTTTTTCCTTTGTATAAAGAGCTTGTTTAATAAAAAGGAGAACTTGCAAAAGAAGTTTGGACTTGTGCTCAGACTGGCGATGTGCGCCCATCTTAAGCCGCGAAACATTAGCGGCTGGGCGCACTTTGCATTCATTAACTGACGATCTAATGAGAAGTGGCTGTCACTGATCTGAACATGCGCTGTTGCCGAGCCGATATCAATCGAGCGACGCAAAGTCAAGTGCAATCGTTACGGAAGCGTCGGACATTCGCAGAAAAAGGTAACCACTTTTTTTTTCTAAAAAGATATTGCCATTACATTGTTTTGTAGAAGAACGAGACAGCGGCCAATGGGAGCAGTTCCCTCTTCTGTCAACATCGGTGACAATAGGATGAAAGTTCGTTCGGAGTTAGGAGGCTGCTCGGAACTCCGAACGAACTTGCATCCTTTTGTCGCCGAGGGTAAGGTAGAGCAGGGGCAACACTCCGCACATCCTCTCTCATAACCTAGCGGTTGCCACGACGACGGTGCGCGTATTGTTTTTTTTTAATTTCTTATTGTTTTTGGAGAAACCCAACGCCCGTTAGGGGAGATTTGTCGCTGCCGTCTGCAATGGACCTTTTCCGAGAAGCGTTCTGCGCACGCGCGAGCGCCCGATGCCAAGCGGCGGAAGTCGGTACGAAAAATCGAGGAATTTCGGAAGGAGGCTGTGGATCAGCGAGTAGAACACGTAATTGCAACATATTTATAATTGTGTTACACAAAAAAAAAGAAAGTGGACGGAAAGAAAAACACGACGTTTGGGTGGTCGCCACGGATGCCCCTCTCCGTCCGACCCGGTCCATCCGTCTGCCTTCGACGTCGGGAGCCGGAGCCTCAGAGAGCGTCCGGCAACGCCAGTTCGTCGTGTCACGGGGTCTGCCCAGGGTTCCTCCCTCTCCTTCCAGAGCGTCCCTTTTTATAACCTCAGCCACGGTCGACCACGCGCACCAACACGACATGTCCACGTGCGACACCACGTGATCCCGGAAGCCACTCCTCCGGGCGACGCCCAGGCCGCGGTTCTTTAGCTGAAGGCCCCGATTAAAGTCGCGGTGGGCACGCGACGCAGCTCAGAGAGCGAAGAAACTGGTAGCATAGCTCCCATTATCGATTGGTAGCGCAGGTAGGTCACTTCCTCGATTTTTAGTTCGTGCAGCCACCGCCTGGTGCCGTCGGTATTTGGAAAAGGTCCATTGGAGTCCCAATGGGAGGTATAGGAAGATGTCGCCGGTTGCTTACTCCTCCTCGCGGCCGTTACTTTTGCCCAGTGTACACAGACGCCGCCGACGATTCCCACCACTTGTAGCGACATGAATATTTTTCATTTTTTTAAAGTCATTTTAGCTCTTTAAACACATTGTATCTTCCAGGATACATTCAATATAATAATTGTTTTTTGGGACCCAAAGCAATACTCACGAGACATGTTCAACGTATTCCAGGAGATACATGTTTTGGTTTCATTTTCGTAGTCTCGAATCGTCCCCGCCAGGGGTCCCTCAGGTACTCCATCGGCTCCGATGCGCATGGCGGCTCCCAGAAAGCGCCGTTCCCGTCCACACCGTGCTACGCACTTCGACCTGCTTTTTGAAAGCTAAGCAGTAATTTGCTCTGAAATATGTTAATTTCGCATTTTTAGAAGTTCTGCATTCCATAACGCAGACGTATTTTACCCCGAAGCGCATGAAAGTCAGGAAAAAAGTACATTGTAAATATGCGTATCGTGTAAGAGAGGAGTCGCAGAGTAGCTCTGTGATTTCAGTGGTGATCCCTTCCGTGCTTAGATTTGGCAATGTTTCGGTAGTTTTAAGCCGATAAATGTTTAGACAGGTACATAGATTGGGGGATAGTTTAGGGGTGGCATTCACTTTGAGCTTTACTTACCAATGCACGAGGAATCAGCTGTAATTGTTGAGAGGAAGCTTCCTGTTTGGCGTGGTTTAGTACATCCCTATATTGACCTGTTTTTTGATAGAATTTCACGCGGTGCTCTTTTTTTTAGGTTTCGTAATCTACTGCTGCCCGATGGAAATTCCATCGGGATATTTCTACTAGACGCGGCGTCGCGATCGTCCCTGTGTGGTTTTGATTCCGGAAAGTGAAACCGTGTCCGATGCGGGATCTAGTGATAGTGAAATGAGTGACGGTGACGAGGAGTACTTGCCAACAAAGGGCCTAACAACAGGACTTCCAAGCGATAACGAAACTGAAGGCGGAATGCCCGCCTGTCCAGTTCTGTCAACGCCAAGAAACAAAAGTCACCGCCGCAAGTGTTCTACTGGCGAAAGGAAGACCGGTGTCTCGTGGAGCCTGCTGAGCCCGTGTTTACGGCCTCTGATGATGTCAAAAGCCCAATGAAATATTTTCAAGTTTTCATTGATGACAAGCTGCTGACGATGATTGTTGACGAGACAAACCTCTATTCTGTGCGTCAGGCTGGAGCGTATGGGTACACTTTCGTTACACTGTGTCAGCATGCTTGCGCAAAGTACATATTATTCGAACGTAATCGTTGCATCGCCCCTTCAATCAAACACCTTATAAAATCAAATGAGGTGTTTCAGCTCTATACATCTTACTTAATTTTAAAAGAAAACATGTTTTCATTAAATACCAGACATATATCCTTCATGTATTCACACCAGAGGCACCCTGGTGCGCATATCAGGCCAGTTAATACCCGTTCAACACGGGCAACTCGAATGACATTTACAACGAATGACATTCGAACGATCGGCCAATCAGCGCGCGACACTCCGAGCTTGGGGCGTTCCACGCGACGACAGATCGCGAGCCGATTTGTTTATCGCACGAATGTCATTCGTTGTAAATGGCATTGTAGTTGCCAGTGTGGCACGTGTATTAGTGTGCCATGGTGTGCAAATTATGACTGGTCTGGTGTGGCGTAGTATGCATATCATGCCATTCTAGTGTACTGTGGTGTGCACATCAGACCAGCCTAGTGTGTTTTGGTGTGCACATCAGACCACACTAGAATGGTGTGATGGGCACAACCAAACCAGCCTAACGTGCCCACCAGAACACGCTAGGCTGGTTTGGTGTGCGTACCAGAACTACACCAGGTGGTCTGATGTTCACACCAGAAAACTCTAGAACACACCAAACCGGTTTGGTGGATTTTTGAACTGGGTATCTCAGCTGTAGTTCAACAATTTAGCCAGTGCGGTACAACCGCTAACCTGGGGTTCTTAACATGCACCACGCAGCAACGATACACGACCGCACGCCGGTATGATGCTCATCCAGATCAAAACCGGGAGGGCTGCGAATCGAACCAGGATACCGGAGTTCTGCAACGCGAGCTTTCGTTCCCCGTGCTCTGAGATCGGTGTGCGACGGAGTCAGGGAAGACCGCTGACTGACAACAGTCGTCTAATATTCCCGAAAGAGAAAAAGAGAGAAGTTCCGGATGTTATCAAAACACCGAAGAGAAAGAGAAAAATAAAATCCGTTAAAAACATATCTTAGCCGTAAAGTAACTTCTATTTACATCATTAAACGGGAAATTACCAGGAATACACTTAGTTTTAAGTCACGGATTACCAAAAAATAAAAGATAATGTAATTTGTTTCAACAAGAAGGCACGAAATCTATTATTTTAGAGATGCTTATTGAGATAAACAAAGATGATGTTTGGTAAGAGTATGAACTAAAGAGTCATAACATGTCCGGGTTCTTCAAGGCGTGAGACTGGGGTAATAACGTTGCTTTTGTGTCATGCCATCAGGTATTATTAAGGCACGGCATTATCAAGCAGGCATAGTATGGCATGACACGTACGGCAAGGCAAGGCATGGAATTGCATGGCATGGCATGGCATTGTGATGGCATCAGAGATTACAAGGGCTCCGCAACCTTTAGAACACACAAAGTTCGTAAAACGTCTCAGGGCTAAGAGGACTGACGATCTGTACTAGGCACAAATAATTTTGTCCAGTGAGGTATGCCTGCCTCAGTACACCGTTGATTTCCATGGCACACAAAGAACTTTTTTTAAACTTATTCTCTGCTATGACTTTTTAGCTCATACTCTACTCAATCCCCATCCCTGCCCGTTTAAATCTTGGTGAGCATGGTACCGGCGTGCCGTCATGTGTCACTACAGCGTGGTGCACGTTAAAAACCCCAGGCTAGCGGTTGTACTGCACTGGTTAAATTTCTCATCTACAGCTGAGGGACTCGTCGCCCGTTGAGGCAGACCAAGTTCTAGGCTGTATAAACATACACAAAACCCAATTTGCTTTAGCTAATATTCTTCCCAAACCTCATCTTTGCTTATTTTTATCAGTATCTCTGCTTTACCTGTTCATTGCGCTTTCTTTTAATGTTTCTCTTATTTATTTTATTTCTGGTATTGCGGTACTTGAAAACTAAGAATCCTTAGTAATTAATGTCGGAATAAGTGTCAGTTTGCTCGTGATCGTAGACAAATGCTGAGAAAAGACAGACACGAGAGGTAGGCGGAAACACTGGCTTTTGTAATTTCCCCTTCAATGATGTAAATGAGATCTACTTTACGGTATAGACCGACACACCGCCTTGACGTCAGGGAGCTGCGGCGGCGCTGCGATTCGCGACCATAGACGGGTGGTGTGGGCAGAAGTGCGCAGTGTTTTGCATGAGCGTCATAGCATTTCAGTATGCCGCAAAGCTGTGTAGCCGTTAATTACAGTGAACGGTACAAAAAAGTAGCGGAGTGAGTTTCCACAAGTTACTTTGGACTCTGAAATGCGCAAAAAGTGGATAATATCCGTTGATCGAAAAGAATGGTCGCATCGCGAGGACGACCGCTGTGAGGCAAGTACTTTCTTGAGGGCATGTGTGGCTTCCATTTCAATCTTCGTCTCGAGGCCTGCTTATGTGCAGGCAAACCGCCGTGTGATCGAGACCACCAGGATTTTGTTCCCACGATGTTCGCGCACAAAGCGCCGGCCAAGAGCTCGTCGGTGGCTCGCTACGTCCGTGCTACCAAGCGGATGGAGAATACTGCTTGTCGCGAGCTTGTGGTCATGAGGGCTAAGAAAAATATCATGCGTTGACTTCAAGGACGCTTTTGTGTATTTAATCAATATAATAAATCCACTTCAGCATTCCCACAGTCTGCTGATCCCGCCGGCAGCGCGGGAAACAAGCTCGAAGTAATTGTGGGTCTCGAGAGGCTCGTTCACCTGAACCGTGTCGGCCGTGAACAGGCTTGGCGCGAAAACTAAATAAACGATGATGTGAGCCATCGACGCCCGTGGCAGCAACTTCGCGTCGGAACTCCAGCGCTCCTTCTTACGGCGTACGGATCGTCCAAGGCAACGCCGTCCAAGCACAGTTTCTCTCGATGCCGCTGCCGATCCGGCACGGGTAGCGAGCTCAAATGAACAGCCTGGCCATAGCCTCCTTTATACTGAAAATGCCTGCCCAATGGTTTCTTTGTCGTCGTCGCGCCTACTTCACATATTTGCTACTAGGGGCGCCAAAACCCCATACAGAAAAGCAGACGACGCTTGTCCGCTGTCTGCTACTACAGTTCACTGTAGCTAGCGTAAGCTACGTTATCACGTTAAGCTATGTGATAACGTAAGTTTTCCATGTTAGGTTACGCGGTAACGTGACCTAACACCGCGATTGTGAAGCGCAATAGGGCACAGAACATCTTTAACACCACCGTTCTAGCTCTACAGTCAAGTGAAACCGGTGCCTACGCCGTGGAAGCTACAGGTGTTACACAAAATCCCATGGAGTTGTATGCGTATTCCTCGGACCCTAACGTCACCGCGATGAATGCCGGTACGTGTGCTGACTTTCGAGGTGCGACTTCCTGCCGGGTATGCCAGAGGTGGAAGAGAAAGGTGCGCGATCTTAAGCTGCAGGTTGCGCGGTTAAAACAAACAGTGGACAGCTAGAAAGAAGAACTGGACAAGATCAAGGAGGACCCTTATATATCGTAATTTCGCTGCATTATTGAGAAAGAAAATAAAAATGATCTCAGGGCAAAATTTCTTGTTGACCAGGTCCACAACTTCAATAAGAAGAGACCCACATGGTCTGAAACAACAGTACGGCATGTTGTGATTCTCAGGAACCTTTCTACCAAGGCGTACGAGTACATGAGGGGTGAATGCCTGCTCCAACTGCCAGGACGCAGTACGCTGCAGCGCTACATTGGAGGGATGAGCGGTGAGGTGGGGTTTGCGCCATAAGTCCGAGAGAAACTCAAGGTTGAAGCACAAAACCTCGCTGTACAACAGTCTAGAGTATGCTCTCTGGTGGTTGACGAAATGCGCCTAAAACAAATGCTACAATACCAGAAGCAGAGGGATGCTTTCGTCGGTGAGGTGAATCTTGGGCAAGGCTTTGACGGTGTCACGGTCAACAAATGCAGCGAGCCCGTGCTAGCCAATTCCCTACTATGCTTTGTGCTCAGCGGCCTCACAGTACGGTTACGTATGCCCGTGGGGTATTTCTTCAAAAAGGGCTGTGGAGGGTTGCTGGTAACATTTCAGCATAGAAACAAAACCAAGAAGTGAAAGCTAAAAGAAAGGTTAAGACTTCTTTTATATATGAAAACTATACTGACGGTGCCCTGCGCTAGCTATGTAGCACGGGTTACGAATGTATTCAATTCACAAATAGCGTCACAGTGGACTGTAGCAGCGGGCAGCGGAGAAGCGTCGTCTGCATTTTTGTATGGGGTTTTGGCGCCTCTAGTAGCAAATATGTGAAGCAGGCGCAACGACGACGAAGCATGGGGAAGCCAACCATTGGGCAGGCATTATCAGTATAAAGGAGGCTATGGTCTGGCATAACATACGATACACGTTGGAAGGAAACGCAACTCACAAGTAAAGCTAGAAGCGCCTCTACAACGTCAACAACGAGCGCACGCCACACAAAGCAATGGCGAAAACACGGAGAGACTGTACGCTTCTGGCCACATAGCTTCTGCGCATGCGCGGCCTTCCTGCAGTGTTGGTAAACAGAGCCGCGCCTCGCGTCGGTCCATACCGTGTTAGAGTAGAATTCCATAAATGACGGGGACAGGACGGCACATAACTATGTTGTCCTGTCCTGTCATTTCTGTCGACAAGGACATTTCTGTGTCGTCATGTCATTGTCATTCATGTAATTATCCTCAAACACCGTAACTTCACAAGCACGCTCTGTTATGTTATGTTTCGTCCCTGATCCAGCCGACCTGTCCAGAAAATGGAGAAATGTGTCGTCCTTTCCTCGTTATTCATGTAATTATGCTCACACACCGTAACTTCGCAAGCACGCTCTATTTCCACGAGTTTATACAAACGTGAACTCTGTTATGTTTTGTCCCTCAACCAGCCGACCTGTCCAGAAAATGGAGAAATGTGTCGTCCTGTCCTCGTCATTTATGTAATTTCCCTCTTACACTGTAATTTCACCAGCACGCTGCATTTCCACTAGCTTACGCCTAACATACGATTTTAGACATTTTTCTCTTTCTTTTCTCTGTTTCAATGACTGCCGGAACTTCTTGCTTCTCCTTCTCTTTCGGAAATTAAATGTCAGTTGTCAGTTGGCGCTCATTCCAGTCTTCCTCGTATTTCCTTCCTCGTCGTTTGGCGCCCTAATATATTAATATAAAGAACATCGACTCTAACGCTGTGTATGGATGTAGGCACACGCGAGCACGAATTAGTCAGTGCAGCCGTTCAATCGGCTGGCCGTAAGTACGGTGTTAATCAGGCGCGCTCCGACAAAGCTCGCTACGACTTTGTGTTTCACAATCGCGCTGGAATTTGAGCACCGGGAAAGTTTGAATAATTAGCATCTCGTCCCGCGTGACGCCCTCGTCGCGAGAGCCCAATCAGCAGGCTTCGGCGAACTTCGGGCCCAACTTTGCGTTTCACGAGTTTAGCAACCCTGGAGTCTTTGTGGAGCTACTGTTGTCCCCGGTCTTCTTCACCCCCGTGGGTCCTACGTCAGTCCAACAGGGCATGGGCAATTTCGGTTGCCCATGCAATACCATCGAAGGTTCCACGTCGGTTTCGCAAGGACAAAGTCAGCGTGAATGCGGCCAAAGCGAGGGCACCTCCACGTGGGCTGCCGACGCAGCACCGCCGTGGGTTGTAAACCACCTACGCGTGGGCATGCCCACCTTCCGCTGCCCCTGCCATTCCCCATGGATTTAACCTCGGCTGCGCGTGGTAGGGTTAGCACCGAGGTGGTTTCTATGGGGGCACAGCATAGGCATGACCAACTTGGGGTGCCTGTAAAATACCCCGTGTGTCCCAAAGTAGCCACACCAAGACAAATTCAGCACGGAGGTGGGGTGCGCGAGGGCAAAGAGTGGGCAGGTTAAACTCGGGCTGCCCATGTAATACCCCATTGGGTCCCACACTCTAAGAAAGGGTGTTTATGGGTACTCCCCTCAGGGGAGTCAGACCGTGTCCCATATATGACTCCCATGGGGTGTATATGGTATCCCCTCAAGTTGGGGATCCCGTATATTTCGGGATAAGTGATCCCGAAATATACGGGATCACTTAGCACCCCCTCAAAGTCCACGGGCCTCAGCCGGCACCCCTTACTTCGTGTGCTGTTTGGCGCCCTCTGTTACATTCAGGTACTTATGTTACACCCCTGATTAGAGGAATTATTTGAAACCACTTGTGACTCTCAGGGAGTCAACGGATCCCATTTGATTAAGGTGCTTATTGACGCCTTTTGTTACACCGAGGTACTCATGAGACATCCGTAAATTCAGGAACTATTTGTACCTCATAAGTTTCAGGGAATCACCGTATCCCCCTAAATTGGGTGCTTTTGGTGCCCTTTTTTACACCTAGGGACTCGCGTGATCCCTATAATTGCGAGTCCCGTTGGAAACTATGCACAACCACAGAGAGTTTCCGCGACTCTCCACTTTAGGGGTCGCTTTTGTACACCATCGGTCTCGCGGAGCTCCAACAGGGCCCTTTTTCAGACCCCGAGACTCAGCTAACTGGCTTGTTCAGGTGTGCTGGAGGGGCGATTTCTGAGGTCAGCTGTCGTACGAGAGAGTTCTGAATTCTTTGCGTGTCAAGTTCTTTAAAGGGATGCTGAACCGAAATCTGGATTCCACAAAACACGGCGGCAAAAGCGTGCAACGGGATGCTACGAACACCAAAACATCCCACATACAGCGATATCTCAAACAAATAACCCTATTTTCAAAAAAAAAAAAAGAAGAGGAGGCGCATTTGACAGATATATTTTCGTCTTGTTTCTTAGAGAAGGCGAGCGAACGGCCTCGCGTCTTCTCCGCCTCGCCGCCTTGAGGGGGCGAAGCGAAGAGAGGAGGAAACGAGATATTTTGACGTCACGCGCCTCGTCGGCGTCGTTCAATCTCGACCTCTTTTTCTCAAATACGGCCGTCCATTCGAGATATCGCCTTCCGAGTAGTGTTGTAGGGATTGTAGCGTCCCGCCTATAGCTCCTGCATTGTTTTCTGAAATCCAAATTTCGGTTCACCATCCCTTTAAAAAGGCACTTCGAGGAGGATTCAGAGATATGAGAATAATACTCTCTGGCAATGTGCCGGCATCAAAATTTAACTGAGAACTTCTAGAGACAAACAATCCAGACATTTAAAAATGTCCTGCCACTCATGTCAGCCAACATTAATGTCAACCACGTTTTTATTGTAAAATAAAAAAACTTGAAAAAGGTCAAAAGCAACAAAAATAGTAATTAGTAAAAGCTTGCAACCCGCCAAGAAGCTTCAGGGCAACCCTTTCCGGTGGTGTTTCTTTCACCTCAATCGTGCGCTCAAAAAAGCCAAGGTGAACTTGATCCCCGTTGCTTATTGAATATCAAAAGTCCAATACATCGCGATCATAAGGCTGACGCCATGGATGACGTCACCAACATCCACCGACAGGTCCTCCACCTGGACTTGGACATCTGCAGATGAGAAGGCGTCCTCTGTAGAGAAAAGGACCGTCGGATGAGTTCATCTTTCTCCTGGAACCTACAATGTAATAAAGTACCACAATTAAAAAAAGTATGCAAACATGGGTTATGATTATACGTTCTATTATTTTTCATGTTTAGATATAATAATCAGAGATTGCTTGCTTACGTACGCTGTGTGAGTGCATAACTTTTATTTTAATGTCGCGTAAGGGTTTCGATGTTTGCTGCCATTAACTTTGCATAGACTCTTAAGGCCTTTCACGAAACGGTGACATATCTTAAGATGAAGTGAACAGGTAGTGCTTAAATTATTTTAACATCAATGTGATCTTCATGTCCTAGTACGAAGCGGGCAAATGTTTAGGTGATGCATATAATTCGAATATGAATTTAACTCAATTTGACCCAATTACTGCAACGCCAATTCTCAAAATGGCGCACAAGATTTGTTCATGTACTAAGCTAGGAAACTGGGCCAGTTGTTTAACTTCGTAACTTGTCAGGGCTCATAAGGATCCTCGCCGGGCACGCACAGGAAAAGAAATTATTTTCCTGCGCAGATCGCGTTTTCGATTAAAACAGTGTTATGAGCTGCGTCATTCCCTTGGAACGCTCTGTAGATCAAAGTGATTACCAACCGCGCATTCTGTGAGGACGTTGACACGGGTTTCGCTGTATTTTTGTGATGGGAAGGTTTGCTTGATCGGTTGCTTTAGCTACTTTGTAAGATCGTGCTAGAGAAAAAATAATAATGTTATAAACACATAAAAATGCAACGAGTCAAATTAATTTCTTTACAATCGCTATTAATTGGATCCTATATTTTATTTATAATTTAATTATCAATAAATATTCAAAAAAGTTACTGAGGTTTTGGAGTGCATTCTGTGTCACTCTGTAAGGAAGTGTTGAGAGAACAGGTAGCTTAGCATAGGAGTCCGTGCCACTGGACGCAAAGCCGGCGCGTGTGTTAAAGCACCACAGCTTGGAGCACGTGGAGCGAACATTCGTGCTGCAGAGCCGAGAAATCTCCACTCCTGCCCATTTCGATCTGGTCGTGCATTGAGCCGACGTATGCTTGTGTAACCACTACTGTGATGCAGGTGAAAGACCCCAGGCTAACGGTCGTACTGCACTCTCTAAATTTCTTATCTACAGCGGAGACGCCAGGCGCCCATCGGGGCTGACTGACATCCCCTAAACAAACACACAGTTAAGCAACTCGTGAGCTCCTGAATTGCGAAGATAATAAATTCCTGATATTTGAAGGACTTATTTTGGTTTATTAATTTCCTTCTGAACCAGCTTCCCACAGGTGTAATTTCATGATGCTCCTTTTCGTTCACGCTCATTCTAGATATAACTGGTGCAGCCTGACCGAAAACGAGGTTCGGGGACTTTCAGTACGGAAGAATACTCTCATCGGGAAGGAGAGGAAAGAAACGTAGAACAACCTCGGGAGCCAAAGATAGCCAACAAAAAGCACGAAAGGACCTTGGGGGTCACTGCAGCTCAATGGAGCCAATGGGATCTAACCTTCATAATCCAGGTGTGGGAAAGTTCTTGCGGAAGAGCTGTTTGCCCTCGCAAGAAGGACAAGACAGCGGATTTCTGATATACCTTTTAGTTATGCGGTTTCAACCAAATTAGAAAAACGAGAAAAAGAAAAAGAACTTAATCAAATAAAAATATGTAGAAAGAATAGTCACTCCTGACGGTGTTACAAGACCCGCGGGTAAATTAAATCACAGTCATAGTTCGCGTACAAGCGGAGTAGGGCAGCGAAAGGCACTTCACCAGTTAGTGTTTGGCGTGGTCAGCGATGGCCGGAATGTGCAGTCGGTGATCGTAGAGCCCGCAGCTTCCTTCTTCCTCGGGGCAGCCGTCTTCTGCTCTGAGGGGCCAAGGGTTCGCCGATTACGAACCGCCCTCGCGTCTCGGGATTCCGCCGAGTCTCCCCAGGTTGGATGACGGCTCCAAGAAGGTTTAGGTTTGCTTTTTTTCTCCACCTTGATCGTCCACCCCTCCTCTTCTTTTTCCTTCTTCTCGTGCTGCCCCTACTCCCTCTTCTATTTCTTCTTTTCACAGCGTTGTTGACTTGGTTTCGCTAGTCTATTATATACAGTTCACCACACCAGGGAGCGCCCGCGCTCGCTTGAACACGTGCTTACATATTTATCTCTTGAACCGTAGCAAAATGATTTGTTGGCCTAGTTGGTAAAACATTACGAAAATTAAAAAGCGCGAAGGACAAGGACAAGAGAGAGACTACACAGGACAAGCGCTTACTCGCAACTGACGTTTTAATTCGGAAGATGAGGAAGATGAAGAACCCTAACGTTAAATGTTACAAATATTTATAAGAAATGAGTGATTGGATCTGTAAAGACTGAGAATTAAAAAAGTGAAAA
>JAZHYW010023403.1:0-44999 GCA_037355805.1 Ixodes ricinus
GGGCCACGGGCTGTTCGCCGCCAATCTCGAGCTAGATCTTCTTCGCTCTGCGTTCGCCGCTGCCGGAAGCGGCCAACAGGCAGCGCAATATACGAGCCAGTACATACGTAGATTACAGTGGCTTACAAAACGTAGAATAAGCTCTGATTTCCGAACGAATTCGAAGTTCCATCCACGTTTGAAATTATCGAAAGCCCAGGGTGCGGCGTTGCGGCCGTTTACACCACCACATTTGGCACGCAACCAATGTTTTGCAAAAAAAAAAAAAAAGTTTATTTTTAGAGCTTAATTTAAAGCTAGAAAAAAAAAGAAAAAAGTGGCAGTTTTGCACTTCCTATGTCCTATATCGGCCTGCTCTTCTTCTGAATACTGGTTTGCAAACCCGCTCCCAGGATCTGTGCAGTAAAGCCCATCTATACTGGGAAAAGTGGCGCCAATCATTTTTATGGAAATGCTCGAGACACTTGCCGCGCGTCACTTCTGGGAAGAACTAGAGCCACTAAATGAGCTGCGCTTAGAATATCGGCACTCTGTTCGTCAACATTGTTGTAGGCGCCGACATTTTAGTGCTTGTGCAGAGTAGACGCAACTGCCGATTGTCATGATTCAAAAGTGCGACTTCCTCAGCATTAAATTCGGTGTTAGGAAGCTCATATAATATTGCTTTGCTCTGTCGCGAACTGTCTAAACATTTGTGGAGGGCGGAAAAGCGTTTCCAGTGATTTCAGATCAATCTTCAGATAACTGGCAACCATGATTTTAAGCCACAATATGAACAAGTGTCGTTACCCTAAATAAGTGTAAGCTACGCTCACTAAATAAGCGTAGCTTATTTAGTGGCACTATAGAAGAACATGGCGTCTGAAATCTAGCTCAGTGCTGCGCTGTTCCGCCATGATCTTCCCTAGTGCCACTAAATAAGCTACGCTTCAGAGTAACGACACTTGTTTATATTCTGGCTTAAAATCATGGCTGCCAGTTATCTGAAAATGTGTCTGAAATCACAGGAAACGCTTTTACGTCCTCCACAAATGTTTAAACGCTTCGCGACAGAGCAAACCAATATTACGTAAGCTTCCTAACACCGAATCAAATGCCGAGCAAGTCACACTTTTGAATCATGACGATCAGCAGTTGCGTCTGCTCTGTACAAGCACCAAGATGGCGGCGCCCACAGCAATATTGGGGAACAGAGTGCCGACCCTAAGCATAGCTCATTTAGTGGCGAGGTCCACACTTTTGCGCGGCGAGGTCCACACTTCTGCACGTCCAGAGGTGTGGACCTCGTCGGCGAGGTCCACTCTTCTGCGCGGCGAGTCAAAAGCAACAATAGCAACCGTTTCTTACCCATGAACTGTACCAAGGAGTTCTCTGTCTAAGCAAGTGGCGCGGCTTTACTAATCGTCCACAATCACGCGCCCAGTGCACAGCAGCTGACAACATTGGCAACGGGTATGGCAAGAAAGGACACTTTCCGTCTGTCTGCCTGTCAGCGAAAAAGAACCACTCAAATACACAAAGCCATGTTGCACTCCAGCTATCCTCGTAAATTCCGTAAGTTGAAGGCGCTGCCGGCAAGTGCAGACTAAATTCCTTTGATAAAATTCACGCTTACAAGTACCGCCAACCATTGTTGTCGAAACGCGCAAGACACGTGCGAGGAGCGGGTGCTTCGCTGCCATTCGCTTCCAAGGGCTGCTCATTTCAGTACTGCGCCGACAACTGCTTCCAAGGGCCGCTCGAGACACGGGCCTCGTGCACTGGCGCATTTGACGCCACTTGCAAGACAAACGCAAACACATCGAAGGCCTTTAGTCCAGACTATACCCTGTTTCACCTTATGATGTACCACAGGAAAGGCTACAAGCGCGAGCACCTTGCTCTGGGGCACATCTCGTCGGCACAAGCTCTCGTGACTTAAGAGCAGCTGCCAACGCTATGAGCTCGCGCTTGTAGCCTTTGCTGCGGTACAACATAAGGTGAAACGAAGTATAGAGTACTCTAGTCCAGACCACGGTCCAGACAGATAAAGAGGGATCGGTGGCCAAGTGCAATAAAGAAAAAAAAAAGGATCGGTGGCCGAGTGGGTTAGAGCAAAAGGCTCTGGGTTAGAGCACACTAGAGCACACCAGCTCGGAGCACGTGGAGCGAAAGCTCGCGCTGTATATCCCAGGAATCCTGGTTTCAATCCTCACCCCTGCCCGTTTCGATCTGGATGAGCATCGTACCGGCGTGCGGTCGTGTATCACTACCAACGTTACTTTGATCACCACTGCGTGATGCACGTTAAAGACCCCAGGCTACCGGTTGTACTGCACTGGCTTAATTTCTCATCTACAGCTGGGAGACAAGTCGCCTGTTGAGGCTGACTATGTTCTAGGCTGTATAAACATACACACACCCCAATTTGTTTCCAGACGGATAAGGTAGCACCGCTTCATTCCACCGTGACATAGTAAGATCATCACTGTTGAAAGAGGTGTTCATAACGGACAATAGCGTAGTGAACTCCCGAGGTTATTATGAAGACACTAAAGTTATTTAGAGGTTCATTTGATTTTGCCTAAAATTAGAAAGGTGAAGAAAAAAAGAAAAAAAAAGAAACGTACGCCTCACTTTTGGTAGAAACGTATTTTCTACCTTTTGATGGCCCGTCTGATTTTCTTAGTAATCCGCAAAACGGGAAGTGTTATATTTACAAAAAAATTGTGTCGGGCGCCAAAACGCTAACGTCAAAATTCAATTTGCATCTCAGAGTAAGCACCTGTTTGTTGGTTAAGAAAATATATTGTAACTGTTCCAAAATAATGGAAATCATGCTTCCTCTTTTGCTTTTCATATCCACTAGCAACCAAACAAGGTCTACAGAGAATGAAAATATCTGAAATAATGTTTCATAAAATAAATGTTGTTCGGAATAAGTATTTTAGCCTTCTTTGCAACTCATTCACCTATTAATATTTTTTTATTTCTAAATACATATTAGTAGGGTGCCTTTATGTGTGCTTTAGGGCCACACTAGAGCCAGATTAGAGCCGCTAAATAAGCTACGCTCATTTAGCGGCTCTAATCTAGCCATTTTGTCCCACACTTTTATTTTTCTTTTTTGTTCAGAAGCGCGTGCAAGAGCGTGTCCCGGCACGCGTTTGTGGCGCTGACTGTGCTATGGCGATATTTTGTTTTTGTCGATTTATTTGTATTTTACCCGTGAGCGCGTTTTGTCGGCAACACACTAAGCAGAAGGACATTGAGGCACCCTACATATTAGGATATCTCTGTTCAACCCTGCACGATCTTACCGCTCATTTACACTGGAAGCGGATCCGCGTTCGCAAAGCGGTTGCGAACGCGGTTGTATAAAGATCCAGTACAGTTGCACGCGCACTTGATGTCATCGAGTGCGCGTGCAATTGCACTGGATCTTTATACAACCGCGTTCGCAACCGCTTTGCGAACGCGGATTCGCTTCCAGTGTGAATGAGCGGCTATAGTTCGTTTCACCTTATGTGCGAGCGAAGCCAACGCTACAAGCGCGAGCATGCTGCTTGTAACAGCGCCTGTAGTGCACGAGCGCACGTGCGAAGCAGGAATGCTCAGAGCGTTGGGCTCGCGCTTCCACCTTTGACTTGGCTCGCACGTAACGTGAAACGAAGTATAGGGTGCTTACGTGCCACGCTTGTAGCGTATGCAAGCGTTTGACCACGCGCGCTAACATAGCACACACAAAAAAACAGAATCAACAAAAGTCTCGCCTTCAGAGCCTTATCAGGCCTTTCGCTAGGAGTCTGCTGATGACTAGTTACACGTGCAACACGTGCTGGCGTCTGCAGTCATATAACTGCTTGAAAGGAAAAGTCTATTTTGTTTCTATCTTATGTTCAATATTTACTTCTAATTACTTATATAGAAGAGATGAGAGCGTGCAGTGCAAGCACCTAGCAATTTTTTTTAGAAAATCTTGTTTTTTGGCTTGTGTAGATAATTTACGCATCGCGGGAAGATTAAACTCTGGAAATGGGACACCCGCAGTTGGAATAGAGCGCGAAAATTTGAGAAGAGGACGCAACTGTGTGTATGGGCATTTTAACAACCTAATATGCATGACATTAATTCTTACTGTTCTTCAGAATCTGGTTCGCCAGCACTTGCAGGCATCAATATTTTCCCCGTGTCATCAAGGAACACGACCGCTCTCACTGATGTAACACATAAAACCAAAATATTCGTTTGTAAGTAGGTGGGTATCTATTTGTGCTCGTAAGTACAGGCGCCACAGAGGCATGCAGCCTATGCCTGAGAGGCCCGTATAAGGGATGATAATAATAATGCAGTGCGATATAATGTGAGGCACTGATAATGTACAATGAGGCATCACGAAGGAGGGGTCTAAGTTGATCGTAGGTGTGTGGCAGCTTCGCGACAAAGTTGCGGAACCTCGGGTCGGTCACTAATGGGCACGTTTGTTATTCTTTTTTGCAACGTTCAAAAAGTGCCGACCAACGGAGCCATCAATTGTAATTCTGTTGTGTCTATGTCTATACAGCGGGAAGTTAGTCAGCTCTGATGGCATCTGGTGTCTTCGTTGGAGATGAAAGACAGTGCAGTATACCGCTGCTTGTCTAACGTCTTTAACGTGCATCACGCAATAGTGATACATGACAGCACGCCGGTACGATGCTCATCCAGATTGAAATGAACAGAGGCGGTGGATTGAATCCACGATCAGCGAGCTTTACAGCGGGAGCGGTCGCTACACGTGCTACCGATCCACGAGCATCGCGGTCGAATTCGAGCTCGAGCGAAAAACAGCAACAGCAAGAAAATCTCCGGTTTGAGGCATTCAGTACTAGTGTCGCCATCTCGTTTAACAAGTTGGAAATAAAATTAACAGTGTGATTTTATTTACACAAATACGCAAATAAAACACTATTTTGCTTTCTCGTCATGGTCTTAAAATTAAGATTAGGGGTACCCCTAGTACGTACGGCCAAGCGTTTTGTCACGTTTGTCTTCTAAATAATTGTATTTTCAAAAATGCCTCAAAACGCGCTAAAAACAGTCAAAACGGTCATATTTCTGGATTTTATTAAAAATCTCCAGCGCTCTAAAGGAAAAATTCAAGGGCCGTACAACCTTCATTACGTTATCATAAGTAACCTCCGAAAGAATGAATACTCTGGTGCATTCCTGAAACTCAGGTTTGTGTAGCGAAATTTGCCCATTGAGTGACGAGCGGTTGAATCCCCCTTAAACAAAAAGAAAAAGACAGGGCCAAAAAACCGATCATTGTGCCATATATTTACAACTTTTCCCACGATCTAAAGAAAATAGCTAATAGAGTTAACCTGGACATCGTCTTCTCAGCCCCTAACAAACTTCATAGCTTGTACAAGAGAGTAAATACACCCACAAGAACCACAGTCAGGTGCACGAAGAAACATAAAAACAACTTCGTCGAGTGTACCGAAAAGGTGGTCTACTCCTTTCCTCTATCTGTGGACGACAATACATAAGACAGACCGGACGGTGCGTCAACGATCGCCTTCGTGATCTCAACTGCAATATCACCAACAAAAACTCCGGACACCTGGGAATTCACTGTCGAGACTGTGGCTGCTCAGCGCAGCTAGAGAAATGCACAGTGTTAGGCAGGAACTACGACAAGCTAACAAGAGAAATTATGGAAGCAGAGAACATTGCCAGACAAAAGGAGAAATGTGTCAGCACTCCTTCCATAATGTTATCCAAAAAAGAACTGGAGTACTTAGCCTTACAATAATTTTATGGTTTAGCTTCCTATTACAAAAACGCAGAAAGAAGAAGGAAGCAGAAAAGAGCAATTCTTTGTCATAGGAACCCTAGTCCACAAAGAAAGACGAAAACGAAAATTGTAAATATAACCAAGAGTTGTCAGTCAGCGCTGTGTAAGTGGCTCTTTCTTTTGTGTGCCTGAAAACTTTAGAGTGCTTGTTTTGCCCACCTTTCGTGAAACACCCATATATATATATATATATATATATATATATATATATATATATATATATATATATATATATATATATATATATATATATATATATATATATTTTTTTTTTTTTTTTTTTTTTTTTAGGGAGGCGAATCTTTGCAAAAGAAAGGTTGCCTGTGTGTCAGGTCTCTGAGGTGGAGGAGATAATCCCCGCGTAATAACATTTGTCGGCATTGAAATGCGTCTCGCAAGCGCAAGAAAGAGAGCGTCGCCCATGACATCCGCCTCAAAATAAATGCTGTTTTTCTTGAAGGTTTCGCTCGCTCATGAAAGTCAGATCTACTTGAACAAAGACGAGGATGCAATATTGTTCAAATTGTCTATTCGCACACACTGCTTGAACTCGGGCAAGTGCTCTTAGAAAGTATGAGTTACCGACTGCTGGAAGAATATGCCATGCCTGTTTTAATTCATGCGAACGAAGTCAATGACGATGCATGCACTGCCAAACCGTACCACTATGTCAAGCTGTATACAAACACAGAAGAGGGGCGTGAATACGGCCACAACTCACTCATGTGTTCCCAGGCATTTCGAGCGGGTCGAACAAAATGTGAACTTCTAAACAAGCCGCGACACCTTCTAGTGTTTGCGCACGCGTACCGCTGCAGTCAAATCGGTAAAATTGTAATGCACCCACGTGCGTCAGTCATCCACTCATAATTTTATGAATAAAAAGAGTGATCGCCAATCGACTTACATTTGCGCCAGTACTGTTGTCTTCTTTTTCTGTCTTTTTTTATGCGACCCCAGAAAGACCATTCTGAAGACAGTTGCGGGTGGCTACAAATACGTTTTTTTGCGTGTTTTTTTTTGTTTTGTTGTCTTTGTAGGCGCAGTTATATTTCATGTATCTAGAACCCCTGCACCAGAAAAGGATCGTCAATGTTACATCTTTCTCCCTGCGAAAAATGCAATCAATTTTGAATTTCAGCCATACAATTTCAGCTATTTACCTTTGTGAAGTGTCCTGTCATGGTTTTATTTATGTTTGGCTTTCTTTTATACATCTAACGTTGCCAACACGCTCTAATTGATCAACCAAAGAATATTGCAGTGCCTATTTTTTTAGAGTTCCTTGGAAGGTAATTATAAATATTGTAGGCTAACTACACCGTTTTTATGATATATAAAAAGAACCTAGGCTACAGCCGTAAATTTCTTTCCAATCATGCGTTCCATTCAGTAAGCAATAGGGGCTACTATTATCTTCCTCATTTTACCCCATGTCTTTTGTCGGTTGCTCGCATTCTCTTGCAGGCATCGGGGGAAAATATTGGCAGGAAAGCAAAGTGAGCTTGGTTCTCACATTTAAATTTGATTAAAAGATGGCAACTTCGTATTCCGATTTCTTCTTTCGACGGCGACGGGGAACAATCATAGCTACTACATTAGGGACTTATCGTAGTACGTCAGCTGAATCCTATATGGCTCGTCCTATTCTCACTTGGAAATACTTGTGTCCTATTCTTTTTTCTTATCTACTTTTATTGAGAAGTTCAATAAACGGAAACAGTTACCGATTCTTCACTTATTTTATCTCTGTGATGTCTGAATGTTCTTTCGCCAATGGAAGGCAAACATACTGGAACGTATGCCAAATTTTGATAAATTATTACACAGGCTCGGGTGTTCAATCGTTTTTCGCAACTGTTTTCAGTTCACGACCTAAAGCCATCATCGATTTGGGAATTCTCAGACAAGCTACATTCTCAGACAAGCTACATCCCCAGTAAAACAACTAGCTTATATTACCTTGGTCAGAACTAAACTAGAATTCGCTTCTTCCATATGGTCACCGTGGCAGTCATACCTAACTAACAACCTGGAATCCGTTCAAAGCAGAGCCCTCCGTTTTATTTATTCCGACTATTCCCCTTACGCAAGCATATCAGGATTTTCGCCAATCAGCTAACCTTGACACTCTTTCCCACCGCCGCAGCGTGTCTCGTCTTTCACTTCTTCATCGGATCTTTTATTACAGCAGTCATCTCAGACAGAGTTTGCTATCGCCTCCTTACCGACTTTTCCCTCGTCTCGACCATTCTTGTAAACTCCGTCCAATTTCATCGTCAACCGTCACTCACCAAATGTCTACTTTACCATTGGCCATTGACGACTGGAACTCACTGCCTGACGTAATTGTTTCCTTATCTGACACTAAGAAATTTTCTGCAGCCATTAGCTTATTTTTTTCTAACCTATAACTAGATTGCCGCGTGTCTTTGTTGATAAATAGTTGTGTTATATTGTTTGTTTTTGAAGTGTTCACTTCCTTGTATAATGCCCCTGGGCCCTCAAGGAATAATAAATGATGATGATGATGATGATATTGCGTGCACCTATATTTTAATTGTCTGTTATTTTCTTTGTTCACAGGACATGACGTTCTCTAGTACGTTAACCATCTGCCCAATCTGGATTGTTAAGAAAAAAGAACTCCTTTGCGGTTTTAGCAGGGTGATCACCTTCTCTTATGTTGTTGCTCTTTTTCCGGAACGTATACCAAATTTTGATAAATTATTACACAAGCTAGGTGTTCAATCGTTTTTCGCAACTGTTTTCAGTTCACGACCTAAATCCATCATCGATTTGGGAATTTTGCTAAACATCTTACGTTTTGAGAACGGAGATATCCAAAGCAGCAGTGCTTCTAAAATTCAGTGTTGATTTGCAGCTAAGTGGAAGGTTGGTGCTTCAAAGGGACATTAATTTGTCGTCCCTATTACTTTGGCTGATCTGCAATTGACAAAAAGGGCCTTTATTAGTTCTGCCACGAGGATATGTGAATGGTGAAATAAGTAAAAGTCATTAAAACATTTTATGTGTCTGTTGTCTCTTAGGGTAATGCAAACACACATGACTTCACTTCTATTTTATTTGACATCAACTGTACTGAAAACAAGTACATATGATACGATAAAATGGTCTATCATTGTTTGCCAATATTAAGGGAAAGTGGTATGTGACAGGATAACTACATTGGAGATATTGGTTGGTGATTGGATTACAATATTGGAAATGCCGGAATAAAATTGCTTAACATTATGGCACAAAAATGGCGTAGCATTGCATACCATTATCGGAAATCGTGGCATAATACTGGATAACGATATCAAAAATCGTGGTATAACATTGGACACCAATCTCCGAAATCCTGGCGTACCATTCGTTGCCAATATCGAAAATCTTGGCCTATCATGGACACCAATATTGGAAATCCTGGAGTATTTTTGGGATTCAATATTGGAAATTAGGGCGCAATATTGATCAGATATATTGGTTCTAATTAAATATATTGAAAATCAAGTAGTGGCATAATAATGATAGTAGTCCTTGATTGTCATTGGCTTAATATTGGAAATATCATTGGTCCAACGTTGGAGCGGGCTGCGCTTTAATATTGGGTCCAATATTGGAATCCAATCAATCCAATATTGTGCTGACGTTGGGCCAACAATGGTGTGCTGCCGGCGCATTTTAAGAATACCCTATCTTTACTTTTCCAGACCTATTATTTATTACCTCTAAACTCAGAATAGCTATTGACAAAACGGCAAATAAAAAACAAACATTCACATTTTTTGCGCTCAACTAAGGGGTGACGTCATTTTTTTTGTAAATTAAACGTTACGCTGGCAGTCCAAAAACACAAAACCTTGTTCGTTTGATTTTGTTTTCTTTTTTCTTTCTTTTCCTTGATGGTGTATTTTTTTTCATTTATTTTACTTTATTAAGCTTCTTGTAAACTGTCGGGAACAAGTAGTGTGCCCTCATATTACAACATTTGACGTCACGTTCAGTGTTGCCAATTTACATATTGGCAACACTGTCGGAGAAGCCTCTCAGCTTTTCGGACAAATATTAAAACTTAATAACTTCTCAAGAAAAAAGTTACTGTGACCTGTAATTTGAGTTACTAATTCAGGTTTGTTTATTAATGCACTGCCTCAGTTTTAAGATACCGCATTCAAACGGCCAGCATAATCAACCCGCGCTTTAGGGTTGCGAGCATAGGTGGAAAGATTTGGATTTCCATGGGGGGGGGGGGGGGGAGGGAGAGGTGCTCTTGCCCGGTAAGACGCGTTACCAAGTTACAAATGCGATTTTGTCTAGCAAATTATGAATCAAAATAAATCATTTTGCAGTGCAACATGGTAATGAGAAATCAAGCTTTAGACAGCAGGCGCAGCCCCATAAGTTTCCGAGTATGCTTAATTTGGTTTTGTCATCTTGTCGCATTTGACGGCAACCATTATTCTATGCAAATTACTCCATCATAGAACTAAAGTAAAAATTGCTATCATTTTGTTTGTGACATTGCTGGAACAGTACTCACCCGCGAGGTTCCACTTACCCCATCGTGTCTCGAATATCAAAGTTCAGGGGGACAATGACAGTGAGAGTATTGAAGACAGAAAGATAGGAGGAGGTCTGCTTAAACAAAAACAAAAAGAAAACAAGGTTTTCGGGATGCTGGTATGGCTTATCCTCTAACAAAAAACGAGAGAAATATATACCTATCTTTTTGCCCTCCTGAACACCCCTCGTAAAGTTGAGACAACACCCAAGTAGAGAGCTACCGTAGATCCAGGCTGGCGCTCGGTGAGCCGGCGGCCAGGCGCCTCCGAGTCCGCGGTCGTCGGTCGCTGAAACTCCTTAGCCTTCTCCGACGTGTCTGCTGATGCTGCCGAATTTGCCTTTTGCCGCCATAGAACAACACAACGCTGACAACACGTTGATGTTGTTGTTTTTTTTTGCGAACGTTTTTTTAGCGCGATACCTTCACAGGTGACACTTTGCAGAAATTTCGACTTCGTCCATGTCGTCGCCGTGCGCGCGAAGAGAAAAACCTTTTTTGTTCGCTCTTGGTGGAGGCCAGAGTAGTCGGGTTTTCCCGCCAGCCGCGCAGCGCGGAAAGAGAAGAGCGGGGAGCCCCGGTATCCCGCTGGCCGCCAGTAACGACGCGACGGAGGAAAGCTCTTGCTGTCGTGTGCTTTGAAAGACTTGTTTTCAAGCATTACTCGCACTATGCGAAATCCCACATTGGCAATATCCACATGCATTTTGACGCCCCTCCCCCTCCCCGCACCCCAAGTCATAAACATCCCAGCCCCTCAGCCCCCCCCCCCCCCCGCAAAAAAATTCCTGACTACGCCACTGGTCTGCACGTATCGGTTCAGGTCGAACCATGCAGGTGCCGGTGGCGCAATCTCGCGGTGTCATTTCGCAGTAGCAATGTAAATTAACTTTCATGTCTTGACTCTTCAACAAAGGGTGGCACTGTTATCGCATTTAGTTTGGTCTCGGGGACGTGAAGGCACCCTTTAAGCCGAAGTCACATTGCTCATATATCATACAAATGAGAGTCTGCAAACACGAGTCACCGCAATATCCGTGGATCGAATGCCGTGTGCCAAGTTTTTCCTTGAACTCAATGCCATGCGGCATTCGAAGCACGGATCTCGTGGCAATTGGCATTTGAATCTGCGTGCAGACTGGCTTTTGTATAATGCATAAGCAGTGTCACCCCGGCTTTAAGCTGGGGTTACACTGCGTATTCGCTGTGAGAAGTTTGGGAATCGCCGCCTGGTGAAATTTTTTCGCGAACCAGAACTTCCCTCTGATGGTGTGCAGCACGTGCAATGCCAAGCTTCTGTGCGCAATGGAAATTGAAACATAACCGCGTGGGTGGCACGTGCACTACCCATCGTGAGGAAAACAGAAGCGGCCCTCGTGAGCTTCACTGTGAATACATTATACAAAAGACAGTCTGCATACATATGTGAGCGCGAGTCACCGCGAGATTCGTGTTTCGAATGCCTCGTAGCAATGAGTTCAAGGAGAAACCTGGCACGCGACATTCGAACCACAGATATTGCGGTGACATCGTGTTTGCAGACTGTCGTTTGTATGATGTACGAGCACTCTGACCCCGGCTTTATGATCGTGTGAAAGGGTATTACACCATTCACACGGCCAGCATAAAGGTGCATTGAGCATAAGTCCCTTTGCAATCGGCGAATCAGCCCGCGCTCTTATGTTGCGAGCACGCGCCACGCGCGGAGAATCGCGAACTGATTCGCCGCCGAACATCAAGGTCCCTTTACTAAGGGGACATATGATCGCGTGAATGGGTCCGCTAAGGCCTTTCCGGCGGGAGGCCCCATTCCGATGGTTGTCCCTGGTTGCCGCGACTCTCTCGGGGTTCAGGCTCCGCGCGGTCTACTTGCAATGCTCCCTCTTGTTACGTTGTTTTTTTTTTCCAGGTTTGGAATCGAATTTGGTTTGCGGCTCCTCGTGGGTGTACGAGGAAAGGACATACGGTCCAGGTTCAGGCCCCGCACCTCCACATGCACTCTTAGAAAAAAAGGGTATCGATAGTCCTCCCTAAGGGGAGGAACGGTCTCGTAACCTATGTTCTTTTAGAAAGGGAGAAACTTCCGTCCCTGGAAAGAGGGAGTGAAGTTCCTCCGTCGCCTGCATCCATGGGCGTACCAACCAGGGGGCAAGGGAGGCGCTTGTCCCCCCAGTTCTTAGAGTGGGGGGCAAGGCATGTGCTTTGCCCCCCCCCCGCCCCCCCGAAACAGCCACCACCTGGGCAGGCCAAACACTGGCCGACGGCGCCCAAGGGATACCAAGGGCACCACCCCCGGCCTTGGGGGGGGGGGAGAGAGGGGAGGTCTGGTTTGCCTGCTCACTCAAGAACAAGTTGGTACGCCACTGCCTGCATCCATTATGGCGGTCCCCGAATCGAGCAAATCGAGCTCAATAAGGCTTAACGAGGACGCTACGTCTCTTGTACGGGACGAGAGGAGCAGCAAATAGAAGCGCAACTCGAGCTTTCCGCGAACTGTTGATTCCCCCCGCACGTACAGAAACTTGCGTTTTGAAAACGCAGTTACTCAGTCTTCTCGTCGTCAGCACTGCGATGTTTAACGGAGACAACCGACACCCAGTTACTTCGCGCACTTTAGGCCTTTCCTTTGCCGTTCCTCGAGGTCACAATGGACCTTTTCCACATACTGACGGCACCAGGCGGTAGCTGCGCGAACTAAAATCGAGGAAGTGACCTACCTGTGCTACCAATCGATAATGAGAGCTACGCTACCAGTTTCTTCGCTCTCTGAGCTGCGGCGCGTGCCCAACGGGACTTTAAAGAGGGAAAGAAAAACAGCGACCCAAGCGTCGTGCTTTTTTTTTCGTCCACTTTCTTTTTTTTTGTGTAACACAATTATATATATGCCGCAATTACGTGTTGTACTCGCTGATCCACAGCCTCCTTCCGAATTTCCTCAATTTTTCGTGCCGTATTCCGCCGCTTGGCATCGGGTGCTCGCGCGTGCGCCAAACGCTTCTCGGAAAAGGTTCATTCCTTCGTCAACAGCACATCCCGGAGGAATCGAAAACGAATTCGCGAAGCCAAAAGCCGCTCCCAAAAGAACAAACTCGAAGCCGCCGTTTATCGCGTGGAGTGAAAGAAGATTAAATCGCTTGCCACCAGATGGCAGGGTCAAGCAGAGTAATTACAAGTAGCTAGGCTAGGTGGCGCTAAATACCACAAAATTCATGTTCTACAAAAAAAAATTTCTTCACGCCATCTTTGCGCTTCGGGATCCTCTCTTATACACACATGTAGACACATTACGCATCCTACAAGCATCAGATGAACACACAATGAGCGCATAAACATACAAACATCAACACAACGGCACACTAACCCGATCACTACATCCGGAGCTTTCCGTTTCCGTCTTTTGTACTGGTCGTTTTGAACGTACGGAATTTCTTGGTGACTGCCTAAGCAATAAGAAATATTCCCAGCATGTTGATTTTTTCCATGCAATGTCATACCTCTGAGAGTATTTTGAATGGCTCAGGGGATGAATCTCTTATTAAAAAGAAAACGCTCGATCATGCCGTAATTATTTGAAAGCCAATAAATCAAGCCGCTCCAATGCGGTTCCAAGCCATGAGTTTGTTTCCCTGCACGGCACGTCGTAGCCAGTATTTCTATTGTAGTGTTTGTTTTTCTGTTTGTTCTGTTCGCGCATGGCTGCAATCGCAGTCTTAAATTAATCTCTGTAGAGCGGATATCCTCTCAGCTGAAAGTGATGCTTCACGGGCAGAGAAATCGCTTTTCGATCAACTTGAATGCAGTCAAAGCCGCGACTTGTGGCAGGTGTTAAGTGTACGGAGCTACGCCGTGGCGAGCTCGAAAACATCTAGCGCTCATCCCAGCGCGCTACTTGGAGGGCAGTTTCTCCAGGAACCGTAATATGTTTAAACAGCAAAATAAAAAATGGGGAAAGCTTTTTTTTATTTTACTTACTAACTATTTTTTAATGCTGAAATTCCGCACTGTAAATATACGTGCTTTCCGTCATAATCTCTTACTTTTCAGTCCTTTCCCCAGAGGGCATTCTCTCTCGGGGAGGAGACAACCGACAGTCACACTGGCCACCGTACGATAGGAGCTTAGTGTTCAGACCAGGGTTCCAACATGATTTTCCGCACGTCGACCGATTGCACCTAATCCCTCAAGTGGACTTAAACTCTTTAATGTAAAGCGGAATATCAACCTGCGACACCCCGCCCCTCCGATCACGGCTTGACCAGCGGCATCAATGCCCGACAGTTTACGTCATCTCATCTTGTTGTTACACCACTGATACGCGAACTCACGGTCACATCGGTGATAATTCCAGTCTTCTGTTCCACAACGCACAACACTGCCATCACGATGTTGCTGCTATGTTGCCGACAAGCAGAAATACAGAACCACGTTGATTGCCGTTTGGCACTTGACGTCGGAAAACAGAACCGAACTCGGCACGGAAGGCACCCATGCAGCCGGCAGCAAAACCTGCCTGTCTTGGACGCAGTTCCTGCAATTTCCATAACGTCGAAAATGTCGACACAGTTCAGCATGGTTCTGCTACAGTGGCCGTAAAGTTCAAGTTTCGCGTGGGTCCCGCGATCGGGAGACGGCCATCTTACCCAGTGTACGTAGCGCCGCTGGCACTGCTCCGGAACTTCGCTGTTTCTACGGCTTCGTTTGCTCGTTTGTTAAAACTAGTGGTAAAAACGCAGCGCCTCCGCCAGCCACCACCTCGGCCACGCGCTCCCAGTGGGTCTTTCATATTGCATGGGACTGTACACCTAATGCGATCTGTGCTGGTGATTTAAACGTCCAGAGGGGCACATAACAGGTGGCTAGTCGTCACTATATGTTGGATAATAAACTAAAACATGTTAGTTAACCTTTTGGTAAGAAAATGCAAACATGTGCTTCTAGTTAAAAACTTGCTGAGCATCATCAAAACTCACTAATTCAGAAAAAACGCGGATGATGATCTTTATTATTCGCAGGGTGGTGAGTTGGGCGAGTTAGTATGCATTAAACATGGTGATAAACAGCGCACATGAGACAAAGACACAGTAGAAGAAAACAGAAAGGACAAGCGCTGACTCAAAACTCAATATATAGAACACAGAAGAAAGAAAGAAAGATAAAAGAAAGACCAAAAGGAAACGTGTCCATCGACACGAGAAGCACATAACACCCGCAAAACAACCAAGCACGAACATCATTTCATATATGTGTGTAAAAATGAAACCTCAACCGATTAGCGTAATGGCTTCATAGATCGCTCTCGTAATTTTGTCTCTATATCTACCAATAATAGTTTGTATTAGCCAGGGTTGGCTTCTAGGAGTTAACTTGGCAGTGACCTCCGACTGTGGACCAGAACGACAGGTTATGTTCACGAAGCCTGCCATTTTTCTCAACTTTTCCAAAGCATTTGATAGGATTCGTCATCAACGTCTTAAAATAAAAGCTAACGAATTTAAAATCGAGCCCGCTATCGTAAAATAGATATCCGAATTTTCGACTAACCACACTCAGTACGTCACCATTACTGATTTTAAATACCCCTCGTGCGCGGAAACCTGAGGTGTCCCTCAGGGCAGTGTACTCGGGCCCTTACTCTTTTTAATCTACATTCATGACATTCATGAGCACATCTCGTCATCAGTTCGTTTGTTTGCAAATGACTGCGTAATTTACAGGCACATTTTCTCGCCCGGCGATCATCACACCTTGCAAACAGATATTAAACAAATTATTCAATGGTGCAGTAAATGGCAGATTACCCTAAATTTTGACAAATTCAAATTCCTTTCGTTTTTTCGATGTTCTCTTCTTCATTCTTTTTTCTTACCATCTTGACGCCTTCCCTATCACCTTGCACTTCATAAGATATCTCGGTATTCAATTTAAAATCTGACCTTTCATGGACGTATCACATCAATAATATAGTAGCAAACGAAAACCGCTTCCTCGGCTTTTTACGCCGAAGCCTGAAACCCCCAACACCAGAGATAAAACAACTAGCATACTTAACTTGAGTTCGGTCTAAGCTTGATTTCGCTTTTTCTGTATAGTGCCCTAGGCAATCATACCTAGTTAAAAAAACTTTTATTCGCCCAAAACACAGCTCTGCGCTTTATTTTTACTGATTACTCACCATTCACAAGCATTTCTGGATTGCGTGAAACAGCTAACGTTAACACACTTTCATTAAGGCACCGAGAGTACCGACTCTCTCTCCTTCACCGTATCTTTCACCATATACATGCCTCTTCGTGAATCGCTGCTTTTACCCCCGCGGCAGATTTTCCCCGCTTTGACCACTCCTGTAAGTTGCGGCCTATTTTTTCATCAGCTACTTCATACAGTAATTCAGCTTAACCCTTGGCCATCAACGATTGGAAGATACTACCAAACGACATTCTTTCCATAAGTGACACATACATTTGCTGCCTCTGTAACCACTTTTGTTTCTGCTGTATCGGACTAATTCCTTCTACTGTGTTAAAATTGCGTGCAAAAATATCCGGGTAAAAAACAAAATGTGCCGCTCATTTGTGTGATTCCAGTAAGGGCCTTCAAGGATAATAAATGATATGATGATATTAATACAGCGTCTCGTTTGACCTACATAAGTCCTTCCACACGAAAGGGGGATGCCATACACCACGCCCGATGAGTAAAAACACAGAGTAAAAGATGTTTGTTTCACTCTTTTTCTTTGTTATCAAATAAATGCAGCTGTATTGGAGACCTGCTTTTATCCGTCCCTTTCGTGTTCCCAGTCTCAAAATGTTTTTACTTGTTTCTTTGTTTGTGTGTCCGTGTGTGTGGGGGGGAGGCATACACTTGTGTCGAGATACCTTGTCTAATTTCGAAGGTTCGCTCTAAAATTAACCAAAGTATCCAAACACAACTGTACCAAAAAAAACATGCCCTACCGTTTCTGCCTTGCTAATCGGACGTGGTGTATAGCATTCCTCCTTCGTGTGGGAGGACACATGTAAGACAAACGGGGCGCTGTATTAACGACAGGCTTCGTGAACATAATGAGATGAGCTGGCGGGCTAGTTGGTTGTCCATCATGAATAAAATAGCGCAAAACAACAAGGAAGGAGGACGAGGTAGACAGGAAGGGCTGCTAACTGACAAAAAAAAAGAATTGGGTTGGCGGGGATATTTATACAGCGTGTAGTTGGTCAGCCATTTTGAAGTTGCGACGAGAGTCACTCGCTGTAGATGAGCAATTTAGCCAGTGCGGTACAACCGCTAGCCTGGGGTCTTTTAACGTGCACCACGCAGTAGTGATACACGACCGCACGCCGGTACGATGCTCATCCAGATCGAAACGGGCAGGGGTGGGGCTCGAACCCAGGATCCCTGAGTCCTGCAGCGCGACGCTGACTGACAACTGACATTTAATACAGTCTATAAAGTAGGAGAAGAAAGAAGTTACTGATGTTATTGCTTAAAAATAATGAAAAGTACACCCTCAAAGTTATTATACATAAAAAAAATTTAAAATAAAATGTCTGAAAAAGGTGAGTTGCTGATGATATTTTTGGAGTGAAAAAAAAAACAGTAAGAAATACGAGAGAAAGAAGGAAGCAATAATTTTGAACCAAAATTAGAAAATTGCCGAGGTACATGATCTGAAATCGTAGATGATAAAAAAGATGAAGTTTGAGACCAAAAAGGACCATAAGTTTGCAGGCTGAGTACGTTGTCGTCAAGACATAAGATTAAGGTAGTAAAGTTCCTTTTGAGATTAGGGCGATCGATGGGGCGCTGATGCACACCGCCCCACGAGACACAATTGTTTGAGCTTCATACAACTCGCGTGTTCTTTTGGACCTAAGACGTCTTAGGATTTTGGTTTGGCTAAACACTGCTGAGCACATACAGTCCCTTGCATGTATTGTAAGATGGCCGGCTGGTGACGATCTCAAGGCTAAGGCATGTTCTCGTAAGCGATTATTGGTGCTTCGGCCTGTTTGTCCCACATATCCAGGTTAGCGCCCTTCCTGTCTAGCTCGTCCTTCCTTACTTGTTGTTTTGCGCTATTTTCTTCATGATGTTCGTGAACATAACCCGTCCCTCCAGTCCACGGTCGGATGTCACTTACCCTTAGACTGCACAAGTTTGTTCCTGCAAACCAGACTTAGGTAATAATTTGTTACAAGTAACGGATTACTTGTAATCCGTTACTTTTTAAAGTACTTTTTGTAATTGCCACGTTACTTTTTTCGGAAGTAATTTGTAATGCAATTTCGTGACAAAATATTGGTAACGGATTACTTCTAATTGCTTGTTACTTTGTTAAAAGATGAGCCTAATACAGTAACTGGAGCAATTGTAGCAAAACATTCAGCAGCACAAAGAAAGCAAGTTCAACAAAATAGAAAACATCAGGAAGGGGAGAGAATAGCCTTAAAGAAAACACGATTTGTTGTATGACCTGTCGCTAGAACCACTAGAAAAACGGGCAAGGCGTATACAAGTATACGAAAGACAAAGATCCTATAAGACAACGCCGAGTAGGCTCTCCGTCGCCTTCCATCGTGTTTTTCTTCTTCTCCCGGACAGGAGAAAGCTCTTCGTGTTTATTTGTTTTTGTCTTTTACACCGTTTCACCCTTTCCAACTTCTTCGACGTCTCCCGCCACCTGCACAGACATCAAACGCGGGTCCCTACCACCTCGATTCGCGGGCTCACAACTCGCGTAACAGACGATGTAGCCTCGTGCGAGGGGGTCGAATTCTCTTTGTCTTTGATGTGAGCTACTGTATTCTAGCACGCTCTTCAGGCACGGCTGAAAAGCGCCCGGCGCGAGGCAAACGGCATCGTCTTCGAGGGTACGGACGATACTTCTTTTGGTTTACTTATCTGGGCATGGTTGTCGAGTCCACTCCTCACTTTACAGTCAACTGTCAACATAAAGGGGGGGGGGGGGGGGGGTGTAAGACCATCTAAAGAGTGCTGACAGAGAGAGAGAACGCGTAAAAGGGCTGTGATTCTCTATTGTTTTGTGAGACCAGTGGCCACCGCTTCCCCCGCTCTCTATGCCCTCCCCTCCCGTGACCTCCACGAATATTGGTATGAAAGTGAGAACCGATGAACGATCGATAACCAGTAACCACAACTTTTTCTCTGACTGGTCGAGTTTTCGGTCATGGAGTGATCAAGGTAAGCTGGGACACCTGCATTCTGCATTGGCTACACATTGTAACGTTAGAGCCAAGTTTTTCTTTTCTTGTGGATAACAGGCGAAACACCCGAGTCTAAAGGGGGCTTTCGTATAGATCGCTTCTTTCGCTCCGAATCTCGAAGCGGAGGTAGACGCTGTTACTGAGCATGCGCACGGCTAGCTTTGTCTGCACGATTCCAGGGATCATTTCCGGAGGCCGCAAGCTAAGGGGATGGCGGGTGTGGTTGCAGCTTTCGGTGCCTTGTGAGCTTACAGGTGAACGGAGTGCACATACACTCTTTCTCTTAAATAAAACATTTTATTTTTACAAGGACTATCATATACGGCGCTCATGGCAGAAATGAAATGACGCCCTGGAGTGCGTTCGCAGGACACATTTGGGTGAACTCGGCTTGGCGCCCCCTCCCAGTAGCGCGGGGCACTTGTACCCCCTGCCCCCCCTAGTTACGCCATTGTATACGGGCTCATGAGAAATGAAAAGTAGTGTTGCAGAACATCTGTGAAAAATATCTAAATTGTTTATATTGAAAGCGTATGGAAAAAGTAACGTGAAAGTAATTTGTAACGTAACGAGTAAAGTAATCCGTTACTTTTCAGCGAAAGTAATTTGTAACGGTAATCCATTACATTTGCGGATCGGTAATTAGTAATTGTAATCCCTTACATGTTTCAAGTAACGAGCACAAGTCTGCCTGCAAACCAACCCTTGCTCATACAACTATTATATCTAGATATATGGACAAAAATTACGCGGGAGATCTATGAAACCTTTACTACGATGGGGTTGGGGGAACACTTCGTGGGTCAACCATCTGTGGCATTATCCGAAAAGAAGATTTTACTTTTGCGTGTTATATATGAAATTACGTTCGTGCTTGGTTGTTTTCCGGGTGTTACGCGCTTCTCGTGTCATGGACAGGTTTCCTTTTGAATTTTGTCATCTCATTTCTTCTTTTCTTCCGTATTCCGTATGTTGAGTTGCGAGTCAGCGCTTGTCCGGCCTGTTTTCTTTTACTGTGCCTTTGTCTCGGTACGCTGTCTATCACCATGTTTATCACTCGCGTTTCTGCACCGCCAGCCTTGCGCCTGTAATACGAGTGGTAACTTTAGCTCACCCCCTCGCTTCCCACGACCTTCGAGTGTATTTACTTATTTACGACGTTTTCGACGCCAGTCAGTGAGTTTCTGATGACAATCATAGGGTACTTTCGCTAATTAAGAAAATGAAATAACAAAATTTAGTTAATAATCCGGCCTATCGTGACGATTAGCCCCATATATTGTGTCCCCCTTGCCGTATAGCTCACACGACACAGACCGCATTGTTGCAGCTTTCACGAGTTATTTTTTGTATATATACATTTGTTACCCTGTACAAAGAGAAACAAAGAGCGTCGGCCACTCTCTACTTAGTTTCACCATAACTATGGCAAAGAGCGGACGCTACAGGCTTTTCGAGCCAATCGGTGCGATGGAGCGCCAAACACGTAGAAGCGGTCCTCAGGAGGCGTGCACTCCGACGGTTCGTTGTCACGTGCCACGCTCCGACGTGCTGATTGGCTCGCTGGGGTCGTTGGGTTTCGCCTTTTGCCAAGTTATCGCGAAACTGTGCATAGACAGGCGCCTCGCTCGTTAGAGAGTGTTTGGCCCAGCGTGCAACTGCCACAGCCGCCTCTTTGTTGCTTCGCATGGCGTCGGCTGCCGTCGCGCGTCCAACTCGGAGCTTTAACGGCTCGCCGAACAACGCCAGCTTATCCGAGCCGGTACCACGGTCCGGTCTAGGCCTGACCGGGAAGGCCCTGTCTTACGCTCCGTTGACACCCAAGCTGACAGAGCACTGTTGGAAGACGCGCTCCCCTCGGGCCAGTCAGATGTCTATTTTTCGGCGCGTGATCACGATCTCGCTCTTACTCACGCGCAGAGAGAATCGGATAGACGTTGAGAGGGAGGCGTCCGGTTGGTGCGGCGAGTCAGTAACTTCCACCGCGCTGTCAGCTTAGGGGTCCCAACGTCATCACTGGTGGATCCACGCAGCGGCGCGTATACGGAGGGCAAGTCGTCTGCTTCTTGCCCAGGAGTTGCGGTGACGTCAGAAAGACGCCGAGCTCTGATTGGCTTTGATTTTTTAATTCAGCCAATAAGAGATCGGCTTTCTGACATCATCGCAATCCGTGTGGAAGAAGCAGACGAACGTACGTTACGTGTTGGGAAGCTGGCGACGACAGCGCCACTCGCGCCACTTCGGTACTAGTTAAGGTACTAGCTGTAAAAAGTAAAAAGGTAATAGTAAAAAGGTACTAGTGTAAAAGGTAAAAGGTGCTAGTGAACGCAACACTTGTTTTCACTAGTACCTTTTTTGTGACGTTATTTGTAGCCGCTTCGGGGTCCACTTTCGATGCACGGGTTGGAGAGAGGACGCTAGACACGCCAGTCGGAGACGCGTTCCACGCTCGGGGCGGGTATCGGGGAGCCACTAAGAATGACGTCACGCGTGGGCCTTCTCTTCTAGCTGGTGTTGGGAGGGAGGGCGACCGGAAGCGCTTTCCGCGGTCCACTTTAAACCCGTCGCGCGTCGTCGTCCGAACGCCCGGCGCACGTCGTCCGCTCCTAAGGAGGCGCGCGCTTCGACGAAGGAAGCCTGCGCTCTGATCCGATTAGGCGCGGGATTAGAACGGGCGGAGCGTGCTGCAAATGTCGGCGCGGGGCATACGCGGGGTCCCGTCCTCCCCCCTCCCCTCCACGGCGCCTCAATTACGACGTGCCCGGTCGTCCTAATTTGCCCCGTCAGTCGGACGGGGATTTATTAAATTCCTCGTCGTATTAGCGTGGGAATCTCGCTGTTCCGTCGGCGGGTTCTGCATTCCGCGTGTCTCGCGTAATGAGACATTAATTGCGAACCGGGACCGCGCGATATTGCTCGCGTTCGACACGCGCATGGGATCCTCCCCGCGGTCTCGACGGCGGGTCTCGACCCGGGACACGCTCTTCACTCGTATCGGCGACGGTGGGCAGCGCCGCTGCTTTCCGCCTCGCTTCCTCGCCGATTCGTGGTCGCCAGTTGCTTCGCCGGGTGTCATTCGTTGAACGCGGTACAGTAGGGAACTTCGTTCTCGGCCGCAGTCGTGTCTCGGGACCTCCGCTTGCGACGCAACTACCGGTTTAGTTGAACAAAAAAAAAATTATTCGGTTATCATTTTTTTTTTCAAGTGCACTATGGGGCATTTCATTAATAGGGGGCGGGGGGGGGGGGTATAATACAATACGAAATATACAAAAAAAAAGCAAGAACAAAATAGAAACAATAGTAACGAAACCCGCGTACACTGACAGCTTGCAGTGGTGGTTGTTACACTCTAAATCCGGTTACGCATGTTCTTACGCATGTGCGGAGGTTATTACTCGTCAACGTGCGTAACAATTTCAATCTTTGTTTTGACATTCCACTTCATAAGAAGTGGCATGGATAGTGGTCTCACGAGTAACATACGCCTAAACTGAGAGAAACGACGGTCTCAATTATAGAGAAGATAACTGGCAAAAAATATACTGGATATTTTATAAGGACAATTTCTTCATGG
Organism: Ixodes ricinus; assembly: GCA_037355805.1. NCBI lineage: Eukaryota > Metazoa > Arthropoda > Arachnida > Ixodida > Ixodidae > Ixodes > Ixodes ricinus. The sequence goes on from JAZHYW010023403.1 coordinate 23,190, forward strand.
AAGGTAGTCCAAGACTGTTATAGCTTGGGGGGGGGGAATGATGGGTTAAAAGCTAATAAGAATAACTTATATAACTTTATCTTTATCTAATAATGGGGGCCCAAAGGAAAAAAGCTGCAGTAGGCAGCTTGACTGGTCCTCGAGGCCGCGTACACTGGTCAGCAGCAAACATGCGGAAAAATACAGAAAAGGCCAAGTATACAGTGAAACCGTTGCACATCTACGGTTGACATTTTGAACAAACCAAGGTTCACCCGAGCGCAAAGCATAGAATGAAAATAAAGATCACGTACAAAAATATAAGCGCAAGTCGTTGAAAGTTAGACTATCAAAATTAATATTGTCAATGCAAAGACTATTTAGCAAATGTGGGAGTGAGTAATTTAACATTTGATAGCCATAATTTGTTCGTTGCGTGACCATCGTCCATTTCTCTGCGTTCCGGGTAGAATAATGTGGAGAAATTTCCCTTAACGACGCAAGTCATTCCAGAAAACACAAACCCCTTTTTTCACTTTTAAAACTAGTACCGAGCCTGTAGTGACATAATTTATAAATGTTAAATGTTTCGCAGTTTTTAAATAAATCGGCAGAATGAAAGCCATACGGCACATTACATATTCCTCTCAATAACTTTTCTCTACAGCAAAAACAGCTTTTTCTATATTAGTCATTGTAGATGAGAACCAGACTAGAAGACAGTAATATGTTAAATGGGAATAGAATAGTGATTTATAGAGCAACAATTTAACGCTCGTTGGTAAAACAGATCGGTAGCCATTTACGATTCCCACTATCCGAGCAAGCTTTAGAACAATATAGTTGATTTCATTATCCCAGCTCATTGTCTCACTAAAAACGCTCCAAGAGTTGCCTGTTGTATACGTTTGATTCAGCGACTGTGATTGAGGCGAGATGATGTCCTTTCAGGAGGCAACACGAGCGTGTCATATATGGATCTGTGTTTTTGTGGTAAATGCTACGCCGTTTAATTTTGCCTCGTTCGTTTTCTTGAGTGTTACATGCGAACAAAATTGTCGTTCTTGCATCTCTGCAGGCTCGAGGTTATGTTTGTTTTGTCATGCCCGTTCGTCTCTTCGCCTGCTCAAACTCTCTCAGCTACACTCAGTATTGTGACAGCCGAGAGAATCCCGAGAATAGCATTTGAGCTCGAATTTAAGCACGTTTTCGGCGGTTGGATTGTGGAGCCGGGGAAGTGTCTTCGTCTGGCATGTTTACCGCGTCCTAAAAGGTGTTCTCTTGATTTCCACCCGATGACGGCATAGAAGCGTTATTTGTTCGCCGGCCGCGATCGCGGCGAACCTGGCGGTGTCACAGCAGCGGCGCGCGGAGGTGACAGACGCCTGTTCTACTGCAGGTCGCTCTCGAGCTTGATTGACCGCGGAAGCTTTGGAAGGCAGGAGCTGGGACGCCGCGACGACAGCGACACTCGCGTCCTCTCGTGCCTTCATCCGGAACTTCAGCACCCAGCCGCCGGGATTTCGTGCGACATCCCACTTTATCGCATATAAACCATACGCAGGGGTCTTATTTTTGAAAATAGGGGGATAATCGTAATGACCAGTTGGCTAATTGAGTAACGTTTCTTAATTAACTTTGTCATTATTGAAAATAGACACGGTTTCAGTTAAAAACTTGCTGAGCGCTATCGAAAACCACTAATATCAGTAATTTTCAGAAAGACGGTGAGCGCGTCAGAAGTGTCATAGTGCTCTCAAGTTACCACTCGTGGAGCAGGTACATACAAGGCTAGCTAGCGGTTGCGGCAAGGCGCCCGCGCAATTTTCCCCGTCTCTTATGAGAGCCCCAGCGTTTTACCTGCTCCACGAGTGGCAACTTTAGCGCATTACTGCGCTTCTCACGCGCTCAAAGAGTATTTCTAAAAATTACGGATTTAAGGGTTTTGGACGACACTCAGCAAGTTTCTAGTTGGAACCATCTGACTATTTCCCCTAATTAGAAAGTTAATTAACAAATTTTACTTAGTTAACCAACTGATCTTTATGATTAGCCGCATGTACTATGTCCCCTGGCCGTATAACTCACCTGCACAAACCGCCCAAGTGTAGCTTTCACAGCTTTTTGTAAACAAATCTGTAAAGCTTAAAAAAAAAAAAAACACCCTGTATATTAGGAGGGGGGTAACTGAAACCATGTCCGTTTGCAAGGTAATGGCGGACGTCTTTTTCTCAGAAGTTGTAGCAAGTGCGCGTGTGTTACGTTGTCGCGAGGCGAAGAGGAGAGCAGGAATGGAGGAAAAGACGCTCGCAGACAATCGGCGCTTTTGACTCATAAACGCCATGATCCCGATCAGTGTCGCAGAGTTGCCACTGCGGATTTGGAACGATTCCGAAATCATGGCGTTGGGAGGAATCAAATGGAGATGGGATGGTTCTTACGCGAGCTGTGTTGATCTTGTTTATGGTGAAGCGATGGTGCAGGCGCTTGCGGTCAAAGTGGCTCTTGAAACAGCATCATTAAGCTGACCGACGGCTTGCTTATCTGACCGGCTCGTGTTTCTTTGAGGATAAAAGTGACATCCCCAGATGGAAAAACAAAACTGAAAAGTTGCAGATGAATAAGATCTTGTTCCTGGCGCTGCGGAGACGCGACAAACCGGCATGTTGTGGTTAGACTTGCACCTGTTACTTGAAAAATGCAATGGATCGCAATTACAAATTACCGATCCTTAAATGTAATGGATTGCCGTTACAAATTACTTTCGCTGAAAAGTGACAAATTACTTTGCTGGTTACGTTACGAATTACTTTCACTTTACTTTTCACCGGCACTTATCAATAAAATAATAGAAACAATTTTTATGTTTTCAAAAATTGTTCTGCAACACAACTCTCCTTTTTTCAGAGGCCCGTTTTATGGTAGACCTTGTAAAAATAAAACATTGTATTTAAGAGAATGTATGTGGGTTCACTCCGTTCACCTGTAAGCTGAGAAGGCAACGAAAGTTGCAACAACATCCGCCATTCCGCTAGCTTACGGCGACCGGAAATGATCCCAGGATTGCGCAAACAAAGCTTGCGGCAAGCATGCTCAGCAGCAGCGTCGATCTCCGCTAGGAGATCAAGAACACAGCGCCTACTAAGCATTGTCTTCTTGATCTTTTTTTTTTCGGGTGTTTGTATATGCCTTGCACGTTTTCCTAATGGTTTTAGTGACCGGTCAAACAAACAATCGTGTTTTCTTTGCGATTATTCTCCTCTTCACGATGCTCTCCAGTTTCTTGACACTTGCTATCTTTATGCTGATGAATTGCCTGCTCATATTGCTCTAATTTCTGTATTATGTTCAAATGAAAAAAAAAAGGTCACGAGTAATTAAAGCAATCCGTTACCAATACTTGAAACAAAATTACATTAAAACTACTGCCGCAAAAAACGTAATGAGGCAATTACAAAATTACTTTATAAAGTTTCACACTTACAAGTAAGCCATTACTTGCAACGGATTACATCTCATGTTTGGTTGTTAGCACGTGCGCAGTTACATCAGCAGTCATAGGCCACCAGGCAGAAACAATATGACGCAGCGCCCAACTTTCTTAGATCCGGGACTCCTCAATTGATGTGTGTCTCCTAGAAATGAAGAAACGTATCCGTTTGTGAAGAAAATCTTTTGTAGAGTGAAGAAAATCATAACACCATCCAGCAGTGTGAATGGTGCGTTTTTTTTTTTTTTTTCGTGTGTGGTGTAATCTTTTTTACAGCTGGCCCATCGTAAGCAATGAACCACACTAGCTCAACCGGAAACAAAAAAATCTTGAATAAAAAATTTTTTTTCTTGTTGCAAACACAAATTAGCCGCCCGATGTCTCATAGGAATTGGGAAATAAACTGGATTATGAGTTCATAATGCCGCCTATTGGCCACCCGATGCCAGCATAGCCCAGAATAAGTGTGCGACGGAACAGCGGAAGACGGCTCTTGTCGCTACCTCGTTCAGGGCTTGTGTAGCCCCAGTGCATGACTTTGAAATAGTTACGCTGCACCTATTGTAAAATCTGCATTCATTCATGCCTCCGGTGAGTTGATGCTGCTGGAAGCAGCCGCGAGTTAACGTTTATCTAGCTTCGCCTCTAATCTTTCTCTCCAAACAAGGAGTTTGCGCCAAGCAGTGATGGGGTTCCCTCTGCGATCATGAGGCTGAACAGGGTTATTGGCGTTACGTTTCACCAAACGATGCTAAGATTTCGCTCCACAAAATTTGTCTGGAAACCAAGAACTTCTGGTGAGCTATAATATTGGAGGTTGGAAAACCTGTCGTATTTTCATTTGCCAGATGGTGCTGTAACGAGTGCAAGTGTGAGGACAAATAATATCAAATATTCGATAATTCCTAAATAAAACATAGAGTTATTACAATAAACGCTAGAGGCTCAGCTGGCGCTAGTGTCTACGGGACTTTCGGTTGCCACGGTGAAGCAGACGGCATGCAGTCTACATTTCCAGCCTCCCTGTGTATTCCTATGGGGAAAACGCGTGTGAATTTTTGTCTCTTCGCCGGAAAATAACACTGAATAACTTTTTGTTATTTCGGTTGTACCGGATAGTATGTACCCTTTATTGGTATTATGAAAGTGTAATTGAGGATTTAGTTACAGCATTTTTTTTTATTGCTGAACGATGTTAAACCTCGCTCTATTTCAAGCCCCAGCCTCTGTTGCATGGAAGGTATGTCAAAACGAGCGACGGTTCTAAGCCAAACTAACGATCGAAAGGAATGTAGAGTGTGTTCCAGGCTCGCCAGCATTTCCGGTAGTGCTTATATGTTGCTAATATGTCCGTCCTGTCATTGGATGAAAATGACTCCGTCATGCGTCTTTATGATCAGTTAAAAAAAAAGAAAACATTCGGGCAGCGAAAAAACAAAGCACGTGAGCTGCGAAAGGTATGTCTTTTTATTATTTCCTATGTCGGGCGGTTTTATCGGGCACCATGCTCTCTGGCTCCCCCTATTTTTGCAAATATTTGGAGCGATACTTGCGGGTGATGATTTGAACCCAGAGCATAGCATCTTCTAGCACATATTCATGAGGCAGAAAAGAATAACGCTCTACTTATTTATTTGCAAATCTGACTATATTACGTGACTTTCAATTTATTTTTGATCCTCTGCATTCACGAGGAGTTGCTTATCTAGTGTCACTGCGTAGTTCTTACCCGTCTCTCTTGGTTTTCCACGCATGTCCTTCGTTCGTTTGGCACCGTATATCCCCCATGTTGGAATGCGTCGACGCCGTGTTCGCGCTAACAGTGTCCGACAATGCACATAAATACACGTGCGAAGTGGTTTTAGCACCACTTTTCGTGCCACGAATTTCAAATACAAATGCTGTAACTGACCAATTATTTCGTCTGGGTGACTGAGAAATGTTCCAAGCTGCCTAGTGCGTTACAAATTATTCCTGATATTTGCTCTTATAATCGAGCGCCAGAGAAAAATGCACTCGCTTTTTCCCAAAGAAATGCAGTACCGGAGAGTCAATTTCTGACTGCTTGCTGCCTGCTTCAAAATGCAACTAGAGGGAGCCTATTCACGCTTTACACACGCCAGAATACAGCCGCCATGGCTGACCTTCTCTTGTTTTACCGAGATACCGAGCCACTGAAATTGGTGTGGACGAGCCTCCACAAAGGCCAATGCTGGAGAAAGACAGAATAAAATATCCAGATGGCAAACGCGGCGCTGGCCTGCTATGGTAATAATGAAATGAAGTAAACGCGAATAAGGGGAAACAAAAACTGAAGGTCGGTGTATGGCGGCGCCTTGTCACGCAGCTGCTGCCGAGCGTCTCTCCCAGGAACTCTCAAATGCAACAGCACACTAGCGCCACCTGAACCTCTAGCGTTTGTTGTAAAAACTCTGAAATAAAACGTTCACACAATTGCGTTTTGTTTGTTGAAATCAAACTTATTTTTAATTAAATTTGTTGCAAGCCAGATTTTGGTGTCAGGACTAGGATCTGCGTAAAACAAATGCCCTTGACTCTGACAACAAGCCCGGTTTTGGCGGAGACCATTCCCTTTCTCCCGAGGACACCAGCAACACTGAAGGTCCAGTTACCTACGCCTAGAGCCACTAAATGAGCTGCGCTTAGAGTATCGGCCAACGTTAGTATCGGCACTCCGTTTTTCGACATTGTTGTGGGCGCCGCCATTTTGGCTTGCGTATGCAGAGCGAGACTCCACTGCCGATCGTCATGATTCAAAATTGCGACGCTTCGTCAGCATTAGATTCGGTGTTGGGAAGGTCATAGCAATATTGGTTTGCTTTGTCGCGAACTGTTTAAGCATTTGTGGAGGGCGGAGAAAGCGTTTCTTGCAATTTCAGATAAAGCTTCGGATAACTGGCAACCATGATTTTAAGACACAATATGGCGAAGTGGCGTTACTCCGAAGCAACGTTGCTAGAACCACTCAGCTAAGAAACTGCCATAGAGCCTGCTTTAAAAAAGTGGCTCCGATCCGTACTCGAGAACCGAGCTAATGGCGATCGCAACGCCGCCATTTCTCCCGCAGCGTCCACTCCGGGAACTGCACGGCTGCACGTCGAGTCGGGCAAGGACCGGTGGCGCCATCTCGCAGGGCCATCTCACAGTAGCTATGTAAAGCAGCTTTCATGTTTCAACTCGTCGCTAAAGGGTGGCGCTGTTATCGTATTTAGCTCGGTCTCGGTGGACGCCAGCGGCCTCAGGTTTCAAGGGTGAGTTTCCCAACTGAGGTTTTAGTAACGTTGCTCTGAAGCGTAGCTTGATTGGTGGCACTACCTACGCCCAACTGGGGATCTGTTCGCGGAGCAGAGACAGGCTTCGAATCAACGATGGCGGCTATGGTCCAGGCACAGCTGCAGCCCGTTACGTCTGCGCAGAAGACCTTCGACAAAGAATCATAGCGGTCGACGAAAGAGTGACTCCGGAGAATCGGACCGACTCAGCAGCGATACGCACATTTTCGGCCACCTCGAATCCCACTTCTGACATCAAAATGTTACGGATTGCTTTTTTCCGTTGCTGCCACTTCGTCCTTCTTCCGTCTACCACCCTCTTTTTCTTCTTTTTTTGCCCACGCTCGTTGCACCTCAATGTCCCTACTATCACAATATTATTTTAATTACTTGATTTACAAAATGATGCTTTTATCTTTGTTTTTTTAATGTGATTGATATGGATTGTTTATTGTTTTGAATCAATGAAAACAGCGTGAAACAAAAATTAAATCTAGATGTAATTATGCCATACTGTGTAAGTTTAACTAAGGGCCTTCAATTCTTAATGCAAACCTCGCCAGATATCTTGTTGCAGCAAAATAGTCACTTTTACTGAGTGAAAACTCCTTATTTTCCACAAAACATCAACAATTACAAACATAGAGCCAAACAGCCTCCAACAATTTTTCATTCCTTCTCTTGAAAACTCTTAGCCAAATCTTTTTGTGTCAGTTTCCTGCATATTGCACCACTGTGGCTGTAGCCTGTGCGGTGTGCTCCAGGCAAAATATGAGCAGTCTCTCGGCCGCAACAGCAGTGCAAAGCAACATAAGAACCTGGACGGAAAGCGCCGCATGAACAAGGACGAAGAAGGGACAGAGACGAAGCGCACTCTCAACTGAAGGTTTATTGAAACAAACATTGATTATTAATGCCGTCTATCTGGCTGCTGGCTCAGAAAGAAAAACTCCTTATCTGTCAAGTGCAGTGACGGCGCACTAATACACAGGCTCTCCTTGCTCTCTTATGCAGAATGCCTTATGTCTTTATCGCGCTGTTTTGTTTGCGTATTTGCCCAGAACTATTGTTTTTTTCCAATTCCGGGCCACATGGCCTAGAAACAGTCCTTCGGGCAATCTGCGGTGCACTGCGATAGGTGCTATCGCAGTGCACCGCGAGATTGCCCGAAGGGGACTGTTTCACTGAACAGGCATGTTCTCTTGTTCTCTTATTTATACAACGCCCTGTTCGCCCCACATACGATTTCTCGCAACTCATTGGTATGTTATATACCACTGACGTTGCACACTCTCACGCATTGCTTTGCGTGTTTCTGGAGGCTTGTTGCTGGGAGGCTTGTCTCTTTTTCTTTTTGGAGGCTTGTCTCTTCTTCGCAAAGCTGGCTCAGCTGCAGCCTGTCACACAGAACCGTGGCGGACGTCTTGACTTTGCTGAGGGATGTCTTGTTCGCTTGCCTGAAGTTCTTGAGGCTGGTGGTGTGGGACTTTTCACCGACGATAAGGACACGCCGTGTGTTGAACATACTTCAAGGAGAACCAACTCAAGCTTCTCACCACGGACAAAGAGGGAGGTTTCGTGGTTCTGCCAAAAGGGCTCTTCGGTGAAAATCCCCACACCGCCATCCTCAAGAACTTCAGGCAAGTGATCAAGATATCCGTCAGCAAACTCAAGACGGCCGCCAGGGCTTCTGTGTGACAGGTTGCAGCTGAGCCAGCTTGCGTAGAAGATACAAGCCTCCAAAAACTCAGTCTAGATGTGTTCTTTAGTGTCAAGATTCACAAAGTAAACTGTCCGTTTAGAGCAATCGTGACGGAAAGGGATACGTGGCAAAAAGAAGTGGGGCTTCTAAGTAGGTAGTTGGCCGCCCTTGAATTGAGTGACCCATTCCTGGTGCGGAACTTGGAGGCTGTCATAGAATGTTTGGCGAAGGGCGACCAGTCCTACGTCGGAGGCTTTTCTATTGACGTGGAGGACCTTTTCTATTCCATCCCGCATGACAAGCTTTTCCCAGTGGTAAAAAAGTGCATTGAAGAAAACGATGAAATAAGCTTTAGAAATTCAAGCGGAATAAGTGTGGAGTCATTTTTAGAGCTACTAGAATGCATCCTTAACTCAACCTTTGTGTCCTTTGGGGATGGTGTTTACGTTCAAAAGCGAGGTATATCTATCGGCTCCCGTGTTGCGCCAGTGCTCTGCGATATATTTTTGGCTGAATGTGATAAGGGAATAAGTAAGGATATTGAAAGGTTGGGGAAATTCACAATCTGTAGGTATGTGGATGATTACTTGGTGCTTGTCCCGAAGTCCGTTATTGTTAGCGTGGCTTTAATCAACGATGTGCTGGCATGTTTTAACTTGAATTCACATGGATTGACGTTTACCCATTAAGAAATGACAGAAGGAAATGCAGTATTTTTTTGATTTGAGCCTCAAGTTCAAGAGGTGACCATGTTTGTTTGAAGTATGAGCCGCGAACTAAGAAAGGGGTTCTGCCCTTCAATTCTGCACAATCCAAACTCGTTAAAAGGGGAACAGCATCGTGCCTAATGAGAGCCTCATTGGCAAAGTCATGCCACCATGTCGCGGATGAAAGCTTCCTCACGCAGGTGAATCGTCTAAAACGCGGAGGGATACCCGGATCGCTTCTTGGGGGAAGTAGCGGATAACCTTGTTCCCAAGATGAAGAAAAAAAGATGAGACTCATATTCCTTCCTGACAACTAACAAGACCGGCGGTGATTCCTTACATTCTCAATCTATCTCATAATCTGAAAAAAGTGGCGGCTCATTTTGAAGTGCCAGTGGTATTTTCAGCGCCACACAAGCTGGTCTAATCTACGTTCAAAAATAAACAACGAAAAGAGAGGGTAAAGTGTGCCAGAAGAAACACACAAAGCAACACGTGGAGTGTGTAACGTCAGTGATATGTAACATACCAATGAGTTGTGGGAAATGTATGTGGGGCAAACGGGGCGTTGCATATAAATGAAAGAGCAAGAGAACATGAATGGTCAGTGAAACAGTCCCTGTCGGACAATCTCGCGGTGCACCGCGACAGGTGCCCATGTGGCCCGGAATTGAGAAAAAAAACAGTTCTGGGCAGATACGCAAACAAAACAGCGCGAGAAATACATGAGGCATTCTGCATAAGAGAGCAACGGGAGAGCCTGTGTATAAGTGCGCTGTCACTGCACTTGACAGATAAGGAGTTTTTCTTTCTGAGCCAGCAGCCAGATAGACAGACGGCATTAATGGTCAATGTTTGCTTCAATAAACCTTCAGTTGAGAGTGCCTGCCTCTGTCCCTAGAGTGCCTTCATACACACGCGTGCTTTTGCTATCTGTCCCCTTCTTCGTCCTTGTTCATTCGGCGTTTTCCATTCAGTGATGTACCAACTAGCCCATTTATCTACTCTACTACAACATAAGAAAGCCTTTAACAAATGAAATGGGGCCTTTGAGCTTGAACACAGTCTGCAAGTCACCCCTTGGAATTTGTTCATTAACTTAGAGTGCGCAAGGCAGCAGTTTCACAAAACAAGTGGGACGACTATGTAGCGAAACGATACTAGCCGATGTAAGATCAAGCTAACGTATGTCTCGGTTGTCTCTGTGAGACTCTGTCCCTGTCCCCGCCCCCTGAATGTTTGTGTATGTGCGTGAACGCATAATTTGTTTCTTTTCCTTTCTTCGTTTCGTGTTCTATATTGCTTGCAATGGCACATCAAGTGGCTGAGGAATAAAGCGGAAGGTAGAACCACAGCTGAACGCTCCGATTCCCTCAAATGAGGACCACTTTCTGCTCATGTTCAGTGTGATTCAAATCTTGGTTGCTTGATGATTTTTTGATTAGAAAAATACCATGCATATGGAAATGCTGAAATGGTAGACAAAAGGTAAACATAAACTGATCTTATAATTTATTTCGGTGTAGTTTTGATTTTATGTATTAAGTAAAACTAATGGAATATAAATCATGCTTTAAATCATGATTTATGTCATCTTCATTTTGTTCCCCACCCTGCAATGAAGCGTACGCGTGAATAAGCTTTGATTGGCACCTTAAGGTGCACAAGAGCACGGGGCCATAAATTTTCTAAACATTGTTTATTTCCATTGGAGAGGTTGCGCCCTGTTCTCTTAACTAGGTTCTTGTCACCGAGTATTCGTGACTCTAGTAAGATCAGCTCGCCGCGTAGCGGCGGCGTCGACAAGTCTCAAAAGAGGCCTCTTTCGCTATGACCGTGTACTCTTGCTGCTTGGTTCTCATCGACAACATAGCTTCACGCGCTCGCTACTTCAAATCAACTGAACAATCAAGTTAAGTCGATGTTACGAGGAGATAACGGATGACTAAGGAGGTTGAGATATATTAATGGTGATCAATGTCTTTCATCCGCAAAGATGAAAAGCAATATATCGCGACACATGTTCCTATCCAGCATGAAGATTGAAAGATGGGTAGCTGGTACATCGTTAAACGGAAGTGCCGAAGAAAAGAGACGAAGGCAGGCAAAAGGTGTGACGTACTCAGAACTCAAGGTTATTGAAAGAAATACTAATACTGTCTATATGGCTGCTCGCACGAAAAGAAAGATTCATTATCTGTCGGGTGTAGTGACGGCGCACTGACACACGCGCTCTCTCCTTATGCAAATTCCTCAAAAACTTCACGGGCCGTTTTGTCTGCGTAACTCCCGAGAATTTATGTTCGTTCCAATTCCGGGTCGCATGGTCACCTATCGCAGTGCACTGCCAGATTGCTCTGACGGGGACTGACTTAATGACCATGCATGTTCTATTGCCCTCTCGCTAATTCATGTTCAGTTTGAGACGAACGACGTGAATCACCTCCGGAAGTCGCAGAGGGCGGCGTGACAATGTTGATGTTTCGTCGGGCAGCGGCCTGCAGTTTAGGCCCCTCAGGTAAAGGAAAGTCACAGGGTCTCTCATGTTATCCCTAAGACGACTTGAAGGCGAAAGCCAAAGCGCCGTTGTAAACGAGATAGCGAACCTCCGAAGACAGCGCGCTCTCTGATGACGCGCTTTTGGCGCCGTTTCATTGACTCACTCAAATCGTGGCGTCGGCTGTGGTCCCGGTGAGAGCGAACCTCCGAAGAATTATTCCTTAGATAAGAGCTTCCTACAAGTGCGACATTCTTTGAAACGCAAACTGCGTGATGCGTGCAGGTTTTAGGAAGCGAATGGTAGGCGCACAGCAGAGGTTTGAACTGAGTGCCGCCAATTTGTTCCAGTGGAATGTGCTTTGTCATTTATTGGTTGTCGTTACTTGTAAAATAAGTATCAAGGGACTTTACCGAAAGCAGCGCGTCTCCGACGACGCCCTTTGCGGTGCCGTTTCATAGGCTCACTCGGATCGTGGCATCGGCTGTGGTCCCGGTGATAGCGAACCTCAGAAGACAACGCGTTCCCTGACGACGCACCTTTGGCGCCGTTTTCGTTGGCTGCACACCGGGCGGCACTGGGTAATCAAAGTGCAATAAAATACAATGCATCGGATCGTGGCATCAGCTGTGGTACCTGTGAATGCGAACCTCCGAAGACAGCAATCTCTCTGACGACGCACTTCTTGGCGCCGTTTCATTGGTACCTCTTCGTTCTGTTACCTTTCGTGTTGCCAACGAGTTTTGTAGCTTTCATGTCGTCGACGTAATTTCGCTCAAGGACTTTGAAGGTCGACTGAACGATGTCACGCATAAGGTTTTGCCTTAATAACCTTTAGGCCGAAGTAACCAATGTAACAGTTCCTCGCTGCGACGATAAATTGGTGTTCAGATCCATGCTTGTTTTCGGGCTGGAACTGGGCGCCGTAGCGTCGAAGATTGTACCGGCTATAGTCAGCTAGTTGTGCAGCTTGAATCAAAATGCGGGCCCAGCTGGCGGATCTCCACCGCTCGTTGAGTGACGAACCACCCGTCGTTGTACTGCTCGTTTTGCGGTCGACATCACACTTGTCTTCGGTATCGTTATTGGGTTCGTCGCCAAGGTCGTCGTCAAGGTTGTAGTCGGGGCTTTCGTTGGAGTCATCGTCCGGATCGTTTTTGCGTCACCTCCGAAGTCGCCGTCAGGGATGCCGTCGAAGTCGTAGTCTGGATCGTCGTCGATTTCGTCGTTCGATTCGTCGCCTGTGTCATCGTCAGTGTCGTCAAGGTCAAAGACGCTGTTTGTCGTCGAGGCCGTAGTCGGATTGGTTGTTGACGTCGTAGCCGAGGTTTGTCTTTGCAGCCGTTGTCCGTGCTATTGTCGGCGTCGTCATCGAAGTCATCATCATGCTATCGTCGAGGTCGTAGCCAGGGGCTTTGTCGAGTTCATAGTCCGGGTCGTTTTCGAGGCCATAGTTGCGGTCGTTGTTGATGTCACAGTTGATGTCACCGACGTCCCCGAAAACATCCTCGGATGTTTTCGGGGACGTCGGATTCACGGACGTCGTCTTCGGAGTTATCGTGTTCATAGGTGGTATGCACCGTGGGCATCGACTGCGTTACCTTGCACCTCTGACCAAAATTTCACGAATAAAAGCACACACTTGATAAATATAACCTAAAAATGAACGTTTAATACCGCTAACTTGTGCCGAGAAACATAAAGTAGCAAAGATATAGACCCTTTTGCTGTTTACAAACATGAACTGCCTCCTGCGTCCCTATAGCTACTTCCGTTCGCTCTGTCTTTGCAAGCCTGTCGAGCTTGCTTATGTCACCAGTGCTAGAAAGCATAAATGCTACTCGTACATTTAAAGTTGGAAATTTAGCGAGGGACATCGGCTGGACAATTTAACGCCTTGGAGGAGGCAAGTTAGTTGTATTGTATTGTTTTAGCATTGTATTTTTATTTCAGACGAAAAAGTCCGGGGAACTAGGATAAAGAAGACTTGCTTGTCTTCTGACAGGACCCCAGCCCTAGGTTTTTACAGCACTCAGCAGAGATATGCAAAAAAGGAAAAATAAAGGATCATTCTCACACCTATCAGATACATCAGCATTTGATAAAATGTTAATTTGGTTTAAAAATTAGAAAATTTAAATATTGGAGTACAAACTGCAGGTTCAAAGGTTTAAGATATTGGTTTCTATAGTCGATGACAGGTTAAGAACGAAGTGGAAGCTCCTCCACACCCTTCTCCACTTCAACGGTGTGAACCCTGGAGAGGAGGCGACCTCCTCTCCACCGTTTGCTCCACTCAAGTGGAAAGGGGTGGGGGGAGCTTCCACTTCGTTCTTTACCCTGTCACCGACTATAGGTTATTCTTAAATGTCTTGAATGACCTAGTATTTTCCATCATTTACGTTATAGTGGGGTGTGTATTTAGGGTGTCTGGAATGAAACTTAAGAGTTGCTGGAAGCCATAATTAATGCGGACTTTGCTTTAAATGTAATGGCTTTGTCGTAAACTGTAATTTCCTGGGAGTTTGGGGTACATGCTAAAGAAAAGTTATTCGTCCTGTCTAATATGATGGAAAATATTAATAAAACTTTTTAGAAGCAGATTTTGATCTATAGTTAGTAGTTTTAACACCTGACATGAAGAGATTGTGTGATCATATTTGTGTTAGGTTCCCAATAAACCGGACAACCTTTTTTTGCAGTAAAAACAATTCACCTATTTTTGTTTGTGTAGTTATTCTTCATACAATTATGCACTACTGTAGCTGCGAATAAACAAGGAGTAATAAAGTTGCAATTTTAACCACTTCGGTAATAATCCCCCGAGTTTATTTAGTGACCCAATCGTTCTCGATATACGGAATCCTATTTTATCGATGTGGGAAATCCAGTTAGGGTTTCTTCGAACACCACACCAAGAAACTTATCTGTTGTTACGCCTTCAATATTTGAACATTCAAAACAAATGTTTAAGTCATATAGAACAGACTTATTCTTTGGCCTAAAAAGAACCTATTTTGTTTTATCTGTGTTAAGAATAAGTTGATTATATTTTAGCTACAATGATAAGTTATTAGGCCAATTGTTACAAACTTGTTCGAGTTGAACAAAGTCCCAACTTGAAAAAAGACGTTCGTGTCGTCTGCGTATAAAATGATGTCGTGTGACTGCGGTATAATCACAATATCCTTATATGAAGGAGAAATAACAAAGGCCCAAAAATGGAACCTTGTGAAACACCGTACCTTATTGATGCCAGTTCTGAATGAAAACCATGTAATATTGTGTATTGAAAACGCGATGTTAAATACCTATGAATTATTTCAAAGTGCATTACCTCTGATTTTGTATAAATATAATTTTTTAAAGTAACATTTCGCGTTCAATTGAGTCAAATTATTTTTTAAAGTCTAGAAAAATACCGGTTGTATAATTATGATTTTCTATACTGATTCTGTTGATTTCATCTTCAGAGAAAACAAAAGTGCTGTCCAGTTATCAGTTTCTTGTTAAAACAATAATTATGAAACCTCACGTAAATATTTTTTTAAACCATTTTCGAAAAAAAGAGGGGCAGCATGGATATAGGCCTATAGTTGTTTAGGTTCTCGAAAGCACAGCTTTTGTGGATAACACAAACTTTAGATATTTTCATTTTATCAGGAAAAATACCTGTGACAATGATTTGATCACATATATGTATATGCATCACGAGAATATTCTAAACATTTTAACAGATCTCGCGCTTTTTCGTTCTTTTGGCGTTCACCTGGGAATTGGTAGATAAAGATTTCATCGACATATCAAGCAGCAGTATTTGAATGGGCTTTGTTTATTATTTTTATAAACCGGAAGTTCTCTGGGACGTCGAAGACATGAGCACCACCTGGTGACGTCTGCCATGAAAAGGGTCTATACTTTGACGGCGACGGAAGGACGATTGATTTAAGTAGCCATGCGAAGTTCCTTTTGTAAGCTTGTGGGTATCTAGAGGTTTCCGAGCTCGAACAAAGAAACAAGATTTTTGAGTCATCTGGAACATTTCAGTCATGGAAACAAAAGAAAGATAAAAATGACAAGCGCGTGGCGGAGATCAAACCCCATCCAGAGGCGTGGGAGTCGAGCTCGCTGCTAACTCAGCTATTCGCACGCGGCAATATCAAGCTCTGTCCTGCAAAGGGTTTCTACATAATTACTCTGCACGTTCAAACGCAAAATGCGGGGTTACCACCACGGCGCTAACATCTGCCCTAAAAAGTAATTCGAACACCAGATTGAAAAAAACAAAAAAGCTTTAACATGCAAATCTCTAGATTACTTGATCCTGGATATTCTTAACACTATACTGGTGGCGGTATGCGAAAATATCTTCAAGAATTTGAAGCTCGGACCAACAGAAGTGGTACCGATCAACAAAACCAGATAACCTATAGAGGTAATGCCATATTTTTTGGTGTATACTCACGGGTTAAAAAGACCACACGCCGGCAAGTGGTTCAAGTTGTATACTTTACGCCCAACGAAGCATACTCTATATGCGGTGAGATAAACAAATAGCGAAGGACCATAGAACAAAAAAGTGACACAGACTGAAGAACCAACGGAAAAAAATGCGACACAGCACACAAAACAAAGTACGCCTCATTGCGAAAAAAAATATCTTTAACATACCCTCGGCAGGTAGTGTTATATAGGCCGAACCGGCCAACGTATCAACGAGCGCACACGAGATCATGCTGCATCCATAAGAAACTTAACAGAAGGGCACCTTGCAGCTGATTGTCGGTGAATGCCAATGTTAGGTAAGATTGTCCAACCTAGCCATTTGGCCCAACATCGAAACCAACTTAGGCGAGAATTTCCAGAAGCCCTAGCCATAGATGACAAGGGAGAAAAAGAATAAGCTTTAATTTACAACTCAATTCCAAGTTGTTTTATTATTCTTCCCCGGAAGTTGGGCGAGGAGCCTTCTTGGTCAACCGGGTGTCGTGGAGAAGTGGTTGCCGGGGCAGAAATGATTACCCATGTGTGCTTGGCTAGGAGAGGCCAGAGGGTTTCTTGGAGGTCTTTTGGTGGGGCTACCAGCTCGCCCAGGTATAGGGAATGGGTAGAGGGAGGAGGTTGAAGATTGCGACAGTGCCCCTCCTGTTGGTGTCCACAAAAAGAGAGAATATTCCTGCGTTTACAACCGTGGTTAAAGCGCTAAGAAGACGAACACAAGAGAGAAAAAAAAAAACGCGGGCGCTACTCACAACTATATTTGAAGAAGGAAGATCGAGTACAGTTGCGAGTAGCGCCCGTGCTTGTCTTCTCTCTTGTATTCGCATTTTTCGCACTTTTAATCATGGTTCAAAACTTTCACCACTAACTAGCCCAACAAGTACTTTTAAAAGTCCTGTGTGGGAAGCATAAATGTTTAGAGTTCTGATAAATGAAGAAGAGTGACAAGCTCCTTTATTCTGACATCTTGGGTAAATTTCGATAAATGAACATGAAGAGGAAGAATAGCTGCCAGAGAAAATAAGAAAAGGCGTCAATAAACCGTAGCAGAAAGGAAAAAAGAAAGAAAGCGGGCATTAAACGGTTGCTAGTCCAGCGGTTTAAGTGTATCATTTGTGTGTCTGTGATGTGTGTGTATTTTTATATTCCGTTCAGCTGGACACTCACAAATTGAAGTTCCCGCGCTCCTCGCTGAGGTCAATAATGGCCTAACGCCCTAAAACATTCTTTGTTGTTGTTGTTTTTTTTTGTTTTTTTTTGTCTAACAGTAAGTGTAGTTGTTGATCAGGAGCTCGCTCTCGAATTTCGCTCCGCGCTGGCAATGGTTGCGTAAGCAGACGACGCGTCAGTTGCAACTGGCGGCTGTTCTAAGTAGGCGTTCCAAAACACTTTCCAAAAGCGGAGAAGTTGAAGACGAAGTGAAGCGGACTTTGAAGAGCGACCTGAAGGGCGATATCGCCCCAGGGACTCCGATATACTTCGTTCAGCTGGGTCTAGACGCAGGCGATGCTACAAGCGCGAGCTCCGGGCTTTCAGCGTACCTGCCAATCACGCGCGCTCGTGCAATGCAAGCACTGTTCAGGGCCACACGCTCGCGCTCGTAGCATCGGCTGCGTCTGGACCCAAGCTGAAACGAAGTATAGTATTTCTGATAGGTGGTGGCGCCGTCTGGGGGCTCATGGATCATCGTGTAGTTCACCTCTCTCTCTCTCCCTCCATATATATATATATATATATATATATATATATATTGTTAGGAAGGTGAAGACGACGACGGGGTTAGTGGCGCGCACGACCATCTCGCGCCAGGCCCCACGTGCCGGCTCGGCCTCCATAAATCGTATGTGTGTTCTATCATCGTGTCATGTCCTGTCCTTTCTGCTGCCGACAGCATCACCCTAACAGTATGGTGGAGGTGCGGAGACATTTTCATCCCCTGCATTGAGCATCGTCGCCATTATGATCCTGTGAACCCGCCTCGTTGAGGCAGTCATCCGCAGCAGCAGACCAAACACCAGCCCATGGATCCGTCGCCCAGCCCCCGCCCAGACGCCATGACCAGTCGAATCAGACGAAGCCGTATCGGACGAA
This sequence comes from Ixodes ricinus, assembly GCA_037355805.1. Lineage (NCBI taxonomy): Eukaryota > Metazoa > Arthropoda > Arachnida > Ixodida > Ixodidae > Ixodes > Ixodes ricinus. Next base: position 41,449 of record JAZHYW010023403.1, read on the forward strand.
GCCGACAGACTATCCCCCGCCCCTATCCCCAGCACCCGATGTTCCGACGCTTCTCAGTGACGTGAGTCCCCCAGCCCGGACCGTGCGTCGTGTGGCTGGTGTAGAGGTCTGTGACGCTGCGGAAGAGTCCGAAATTCAACGTCTTCATCCTCACCCTCGCTGTCGGCAGCCGTCCTTGTATCTTCTGTGTGCGGCTTTGTGTGCTTCATGTGTTCATTTATTAGGGAGTTTCAGAATAGCGCATCGCATAAAGCTTTGCGTGCGCAAAGAATAGCGTCGTCGCCACTGCGCATGCTCCGAACGCAAACCAGGTTTTGCGCTTTGCGTGCGCAATTTTAGCGTGCGCTATTTCTCGGAAATAGCGTGCGTACGCAAAGAGTCTTTGCGCTTCTCCAAGGAGGATTCGTGATGAGAAGTTGGCTAAAGCCAAGACGAGCAGAGTTTAAAAAATGGCGGCTCCCAGGATTACGTCGGCGGCTGCTTCGGCGGCGTCGTGAGTGCGACGTCGGCGGCATCCTCGCGACTGCGATTTTCAATACGGAACGACATATTGTACTCGGTTTGGCAACGATCACCGGCACCTTGATGCTTTCGACGCGCGAACATTTCTCGACGAAGGTACAATGTGGGAAGGTCAGTACACGAGACCTCTCTTGCCGAGGCGACGCAAGCGGACACGACCGGTCAACCGCTCGCGTCGCATTCTCATGTTTAAACTAATCTAAAATGCTACTCTGGACCAAAAACTTTTTTTTTTCTAAAGTTACAGCATTTCGTGTGTGAAATAAAAAGTGTGACTGTATCTTGGTGGCGTCGCAAGCGCGAGATGCTTGGGATTTTGCGTCGCGACGGAGAAACGCTATTCTAAAACTCTCTCGCATCGCGTGCGTTATTACAAGCGCTAAATTTAGCGCTAGCGTGCGCTAAAATTGCGTGCGTTATTCTAAAACTCCCTATTCACCGGCCGGGTCGGCCGCTTTCGTCGGAGGGAGTACTGTTAGGAAGGTGAAGACGACGACGGGGCATTGGCGCGCACGACCATCTCGCGCCAGGCCCCACGTGCCGGCTCTGCCTCCATAAATCGTATGTGTGTTCTATCATCGTGTCCTGTCCTGTCCTTTCTGCTGCCGACAGCATCACCCTAACAATATATATATATATATATATATATATATATATATATATATATATATATATATATATATATATATATATATATATATATATATATATATATATACAGGGTGAAACAAGGAGACGGCAGGCTCTTTAAATCGACCGGAAAATTCGGTTTCTTAACTTATCGCGCTACGACTTTGTGCAGCGTTGCCCACAGATGGTGCATTTTTTTCGTAAAATTTGCAAAGAACGAACTCACCTGAGGAAAAAGTAAAGAAAGAAAAAGGCTTAGCTCCTATGGAAACGCAGTGACGCCACCGGTCTGCAAACAACACGGCGCCGTTTCGCACGGGAGACAAGAGATGGCGCAAGCGGTCGCGACGCCAACTGCCGCCAACGAACGAGCAGACGACGCCGAGAGCCATCGTGTTTAGCAGACAAGGAACTGCAGTTCCTTGTTGTTACCGCGCCTGTTTTTGTTTCTGTGACTGTCGCCGCCTGCGGAACGCGAGCCGCTTTTGAGTCGAAAGGATCGTCTGCTAAAGTGCCGGCTCTCGGCGCCGTATGCTCGTTCGTTGGCGGCGTTCGTTGCGCCATCTCTTGTCTCCCAGTGCGAAACGGCGCCGTGTTGTTTGCAGACCGGTGGCGTCGCTGCGTTTCCATAGGAGCTAAGCCTTTTTCTTCTTTACTTTTTCCTCAGGTAAATTCGTTCTTTGCAAATTTTACGAAAAAAATGCACCATCTGTGGGCAACGCTGCACAAAATCGTAGCGCGATAGGTTAAGAAACCGAATTTTCCGGTCGATTTAAAGAGCCTGCCGTCTCCTTGTTTCACCCGGTATATATATATATATATATATATATATATATATATATATATATATATATATATATATATATATATATATATATATATATATATATATATATATATATATCACTGCGGAGCGGAGGCTCCAACGCGGTATAGCCTCTGTGTTGGCACTGTCCGCACAGGGTTTGTCTTTCGCGTCGGATCAGCCTGTGGTGCCTTGCCGCCTATGGGGTGCAACTTCAACATGCAACAGCCCCACGGGTGGTGGGAGGGGAGAAGAGGGGAGGGGGAGGGGCGGTGGGAACAGCTTTGAGTGTTGGGGCTCGCCCCACTGGTTTAGAACCTGTGGGGCCGACTGCCCCCACTGCTCCCACCCCCGGTTCCGGAGCCCCTGCCCAGCACTGACACTTCCGAAAGTACCTCTCTACAAAAGATTCTTTAAAAAAATGAAGCGGAGAAGAAGGTGTGGCTGGAGGCGATTCCTGCAGGACAACTACTCGGAACATGCAACGCGATTTTGCCGGTCTGTGTTGTCGAGGCGCCACACATCTGAAGCAGGCGAAAGTACCGACGACTCGGCGACGTCCTCATCGGGATCTTCCGGCTCTCGATGAGGCGACTCGTAAGGTATACCCAGACACAACCTCTGCGAACGTTCAACTAATTCGTTCTTAAAATCTGAATGGTTGTCTGGTACTGAAAACGACACCTGATATTTCGAGCCGTCGCCAACTTCGCGCCCGCTTGCCACACAACCATCGAGCTTCGCTACTTTGAGAGTTCAAAGCAAATATGGCAAAGAGACGACAAGAACACGCCGACGCGTTGACGTCACGACGGAGTCACTTCCGGAATTTGATTTTTACATCTCGAAACCAGCGTCGTCGTACGCAAGCCACGTTCATACAAAATATATTTCATCCACACCATAAAGAATTGCTAAAAAAATGCAGCGTTTTCAAATTTAATTTTTCCATTTATTCAACCATCGATGATGTGGCACGTGATCACAAAACAATCGCAAGAAGGTGTGTAGTAGGAGGAGGCAGCGCTTTTTTTTAAAAGATGCGTTCGCGCGCTAAAAGGTATTTTTTCGCTTGGCAATTTGTTGTTGTTGTTTTGTAATTTGACACTGTTTTGGGGCATTTAAGGCAGTACAAAGAATACCGATTTTGGGGTTTCAGTGCAGTAAGTCTGTATTTCTACAGATAATCCGGTGAACCAATGAGCATATAGGATCTGCGAATAAGCTCGACGGATCACAGGGGGATCGGTGGCCGTGTGGGCTAGCGCTTCAGTGGGCCTAGAATGGGGTAGTGAGCTCACCGCTCTCTCTCTCTCATCATGCTTCGAGGTGAGGCGGTTTATGTCGGATGCCGATTGGGACGCTGCTGTTGACTCCTCCTGAAGAGTCCTGAATCCCGGCTACGCCCGGCCGTGTATGTTTGCGTTCGGCATCGGTTTTGGCGTTGAGTGAGGACTGCGGTTCGCGTGTGCTCATCTGCGTGCGCTTTACCGTTTGATCATTGTGATTACTGTTGACTTGCGGTTTTGTTCTTCTACTCAAATGCAAGAATGCCTAATTGTCGACGAAACTACTGTTCTGCGCCTGGCGGTGG